>JABEXW010000757.1:0-28117 GCA_013266185.1 Fusarium sarcochroum
CCTCCACTTTCACCTCGAAGCTCCTCTACTGTAGCCTCCTACTATAGCTCTCTGGTCTAGAAAATTAAGGTGACTGTGAGAAAATGCACGACCCTCGGAAACACTATCCCTGACGCTTGGATTTTCCGCCTCATGCCATACCATTCCATAGAATGTTAATGTTGGAAGATAAAGCCAATTGTCCGACACCGAAATCCACTAGATATCATCCTTGTATGAAGAATTAGCCTTCGTTGGCCAAATGGATGGTACAATGTGTTAGGATGGTGATCCTCTCGTGCATGATTTTAGGCAGACACTACTTCTAAGGTTCTTGTACAAGAATGGATAAAATGAATTCTATGTATCTAATGTTTGTAATGTGTGGGAACGAGCAAACGACAACGAAATTAAAAAGAGATTGACTCTGTTTTCATGCCCGGTTATGAATCGAGTGACACCCAAGATGGATTAGCGTATGAAGCAGTCGGTTACCTCAGCAGAATTCCCAGTCATCGCCCGATTGGGGCTAGCTCATTGCGATGATGACACAGCCGTAGGTGCTGTCTGAATTTGGATTAGCATGTAAGTTTACCAGCCACGTAAAAATTATTCCGTCATCAACCAGTAAGCATGTGACATATCACGTGCTATTTTCCTAAGTCTCTGTGGCTCAACGCTCAACCATCCAGCCGTGACACGTTAAAGTTTTGTTACCCAAGCGAGTATGTTGTCACGTGAGTTAAGAGAATAGACTGCTCCCGACCGACGCTTTACATCTAGATTTGCATAACGCCATCAATTATAGCAGACAAGAACTCAGTTGTCTAGATGACTTTAGTTTTATAAGATACATACTATAGTAACAAAGTAGACAAGTTGCACTACCCTTCTGACATTGTGGCTATAGGGTAGCCTGCGTCCTAAAATACATTTCGGCAGGTTTAACAAAGCTATCGATGACGACATCACAAAAGTTGACGCTAGTCTCAGTGTCACGTGGCTCAAGGAGGTCACCAGTTTTCGAGCTAATTTCGGCATTCCAGTCACGTAGAAAAGGACAGTCGCCGGACGTTTGTAAAAGAACGTACCGCTCTTGTGTTAATAAGAGAAAAGAGTCCACGGCTCTCACCGTAAATTAGCTCATTCCAGCCTGGGGAATTATCTCTCCAACAAGTAAGTCATGGCCTGACATACCTTTTTCAAAAAGAGTAGCATGTGTTTCTTCTATAAAATGAAGGTATCTACAAAGGCATGAGAAGGTCAAATGAGCCGGCCTTGGTGTTGTGAACCATAAGGGCCCACATCCCAACCTGAGGGTACTTATCTAATCTCCACGTGACCCCCCCCAAAAGGATCACTTTTATGTATCAGGTAGATATTTCCTTGACTCAGTCAATAGACACATGCGAAACCAACCTGCAAGGTGATGAGTCGATGATTGAAAGTTAGTTATGGCATGGCAGAGTTGAAATGGCTAATGTATGGGTAGAGAAAAGGACACAACCAGGTCAAAACGTCCTAGAAACATGACACTACAAGCCAAGAGCCTGAATTTTAAGCAGTATTGTGTAAGTTTTACCTAATTAGAGAAGCAGACCTGAGCAAGGGGGTGATGTGAAACTGCATGAGCTTTAATAAACAGTAGCGGGACTACTTTGCTGTCTATCCAGAGATTACTTAACGTCTTGCCCCTAGAATCACTAGAGGTTGTCTCCCGTATGAAGTTTCATCTAAGATCAGAACAAACCTTTCCTTCATAAACCACAAATTCCATCTCAGTAAACGTAACGGAAGTTCTGCAGTTCCTTATCCGTCATATCAAGCATACCGGCATCTGTATCGTCGACTGTAGTACCGCTGTTGGCATGTCCAAGGCGGTCTCGGCGCTTATTTTCCCAAATAAGATAGAACCTCAAACCCAAGGCAGAGATAAGAGCGACTCCATGACATATCAACATGGAGAGGAAACCAGAAGGATACGACGGAGCTTCACGGTCGAAAAAGAGATGTGGCCCGGCGACATTTCCAGCACAGTATCCGATGAAGATCTAGAAGTAGTCAGATATCACTCTTTGTTAGATGAAGTCACAGAACAAGGTATGCTACTTACCATGGCGTTAATGGTTGTCTTTTTGGTGAAGCCGCCAATATTACCCGTAGACATAGCGAGTGTTAATGGAAAGTTGACAGCGTACGCACCCGCGAGGCAATATCCCATGAAGCGAGCCCAGACGTTATCGGGTGATATCTCTCGTGCCATTGCGGCCCCAACGATGGCAATAGCAGAGTTCCAAACCATCCAGTATGTGCGACTGTTGGTGAACCAGGAGCAACCGGCAGTGGAGAGGTAAACAAGAACACCTTGAACGACATATGTGAGAATCTGGACAAGCAGAGTGTTCAAAGTACTGAAGCCAAATCCTTCGATTATAATCGAACCGAACTGTTGAGTTAAGTGTCAGCTGAGTATGGTAGCTTGCCTGATCTTGATTTCTTACATTAGAGACGCCGCCATTAGGAAGCGCGCCCGTGATTTGGATGACCACAAGGGCCCAGCATTTGACATCAAGAAGTGCCTCTTTAAGTTGCGCGAACTTGAACTCATCACTCTTGATACCTGTCATATTCTCTCGGACTCGGATGATAGCCTTGCGTCTGTCCTCCTCACTAAGAAACCTCGCGTTCATCGGTGTGTCGGGAAGCCAGTAAAAGAGAACAAAGGCCCAGGCAAACGTTATGGCACCGAAAATGAGAAAAACAGCCTGTGAAAAATTAGATTAGAGAAACGTTAATTGATATTGAGATCTGAGTGCAAAGTGCCGTGGGGATGAGGTATAATATGTAGCAAAAAGAGCACTTACTTTCCAGGGAGCTATGCTTTGGATGTGTCCAATACCATATGCAGTCAAGCCGCCAAAGATTCCAGCTATGGTGATTCCTTGGAACCAGATGCCATGGCGAAACGGTTGTTCAGATCGCTTGTACCACATGGACACGACAATTGTAAGTCCAGGGGCGATGGCAGATTCAGTGAAACCTAGAAAGAAACGAACAGCAATCAGGCCCTTGTTGTTGAACACGGTAGCGGTAAGCATGAGCACTCCAGCCCATATGATGCTGAGATTATAGCAGTTAGCAATTAGGTTACAGCTGGGAGAAAGGAGAGTTTGAGAACCCACATTGACGTAGAAACCATCTTGCCGACTGGGAAGCGAAGCAACAAAAGAGCTGTGCCGTACGAAGCTGCCAGGTAGCCAAAGTAATAGATGCTGCTTGCCCAAGAGTAATCCTCCCCAACAAGGTGAAGATCGTCCTTGAGGCCCAAGATGGATGTGAAACTCATGGCTGATTTATCCAAGAACTGGAACATGTATGAGATGGCCATGATGGGGAGGAGACTGATGATGGTGATAAGCTTATGTTGCCTCAGGTACCGGGCTATAAGAACCTACAAGATATCAATTCGACGCAAAAGTCTTTTATCCTCCTCTGGAGTGAGAGTTGGAATATTTGTTGTGCCTGGCTCGACATCCTTGGTCGCTTCTTCGGCGTAAGGTGCCTTGAGATCCACTGATTGTTTCTCAGCCATGATGTCGGAGATTGATCAGAATGTGAAGCTGGATGAATAGGGTAAATGTGGCGAAGAACTGGCAGACCAGTTGACCGGATTGAAGAGGAAACCGTGGAGGACTCGAGAGAAGTTGAAGCACTGAATGGGTTGGTGGCTAGAAAGAGATGGCAGTGAAATCACGACAATATATACAAATTAGGACAGAAAGAAGATAGGAAAGTGTTGACTATGATGGCATGTTTCCCCGCGTTACCAGATTACGGGGAATGACAAGAGGCGAATACCCATGCGTCCTGAAGCGAGAGTCAGGCGGATGAGTGTTGTTGTCCAGGTGCAAGATAAGAGGAGGCCCTGAATAAGCGACAGTCGGCTATTAGAGACACGCTAATACCACGCACAGACTACGGGTTGTAAATCTGGGGACCTAGTTAATCCCGCTAGTGTGGTCCGAAGGAATAGGCGAGTCAACCAAGCAAGGAACATCATGTTACGCAGCCTACGAACCAATGGGTCTCGGAAATCGTAATCATTATCATCAGTAAGATTGTTTAGTCTATAGGAAGAAATAATATTGGTCAACATTCGATTCAGATAACAAACATGCCAAACTCCCCAGACCGTAACCTATCTCGCACATCCACCCGCCTACCCAACCGACTCTGAAGCTCCACTGTTGCTACCAGGAAGCGATAGGCCCTTTCAAAGTTTACCCCGCATTTGCTTATCGCGCTGAATTGGCTGAGAGCCCACTCTCGGTGGAGATGATCGTTCGTTTCTAATGCCACCATGAAGAGTGGCCAAGCGAGCTGCACCATGGCCTGTTCGCCATCGTACTTGTGAGCCTGGAAGGCAAGGCTCATGATTTGACTTAGTGCCTCGTTCTGCCATTCAGTCAAAGGCTGCTGATCTCGACTACCCTTGGATCGGACACGGAAAAAGTAGAGAACGGCAGCGTGAAAGAAGGGTACAACTCTGCGCATGTTGGCGACGAGCCGGTGGGCGTTATTTGTCAAAGGGGAAAGGCCTGCCGCAACTTCGATCAAGTCACCGAATTTGCTATTGACGTTGTCAATAGCGATCATAATATCTCTCGCCCATCTCTCGCCCGATTCCTTCTCGTCGCTGTCGAGTCTGTCTAGCTGTGCCGTCATGAGCCTTAGTTGAGCGCATGCGCCCTCGAGGAAAAAGACGTTTTTGTTCTCAATATCATCGACTAGTTCGTCTTGAGGGTATTCTTTGCCCCATACTGTCCCGTAGAGTGGGCTAGAAAAATGGTGCAGTTGCTCGAGCTTGTCCAATAGTGCAAGGTGATCATGTTCTTTTGTGTAGTTACGGCACGTCATCATGATTTCGTGAAGAGTTGTGTTCAGTCGACTGTCCACTCCGTAAGATGCAGCCGCGCTGTCGAATTGAACCACCCACATAATGATACGGGCAGCATAAAGCGATAGATCATGGCTCTGATTCGATTTCTCTCCAAACGTGAGTGCCAGTCGTTGTCGCGAGCCAGAGGTAGGTGGTGGTAGGTTCATGTCGCCACAGTAATGTTTGAGTATCAGAGCAGCTCCATCTAGATGGTTCATAAAACCAACACATTTGTCATCGCCAAACTTCTGCTCATATAGCAGCATCAGATATACTGCGGTGTATATGGCATCAAAATCCAGTCGGCCTTTGCTTGGAGTCCCGATCATCTGGGCCATCAGCTGAAGTGCGCTCGAGTAATGCCACATGGGAGTCCTGGCACCTTTGCTGTGGTCTATCTGTAACTTCTTGTGGAACTCCATCTCTCGGCCTCCGACTGCCAGGACCATGTGCATAACGATAGGATCAACTTCGGCAATCTTGAACATGATAGAGTAGAGAGAGTAGTCAGGGTTCTTGGTGTGGTGGAGCTTGGCGAAAGTTGTGCGAAAATATCGTATCGCATCGTGGTCATTTGCAATGAGTACCACTGACGAGGCGCTGCAATCCGGGGCTGATGGGCGGAAGACCGAGAGAGATTTTGCTGAATCTTGACATCTCACTAATGATTGAGAACGGTCATTGATATCGTGAGCGTTGTCGGTGCTATTGGCTGCATCTGGATCCGAGTGTTGCCCCTGAACAGCCTGCTGCCATCCCATCCTAGACCTCTTTCTCCTAGGTGCATAGTCGCAGAGGAGCTTCAACCGACTGCAACGCCCACATTGTGGTCTGACTTCGTCGCACTTGACTTTCTTGGTTCGGCAAGTCCAACATCCGTTACGCGACCGGAGTGGGTTCCGCTTCGCCGGGAGACGACCCGATGTCGACGGCGATGAGGGCGAGTCACCGGGAGGGTCAGGCTGTAGATCCATGGCTGTTTGCATGTAATCTGTGCGTGCTGGAGATGAATTGGACAAAGAGGAGTTAGCCCAGGAGTCAGTGGCATCGAAGAGGGGTTAAGGATTGACAAGAGACAATTGGTAAATCGGCTTATCTTGACCCGTCGACTTGGTCATCCTAACTATCATGACCCACACCTAAGCAAGGATTCTCCGCGCGCTATGCAGTAACGGGAAATATTTGGGTTAAATGATTGCATTAGACTGTGTCACCCCGGAAATGATACAGTAGTGAAAGTAACCTCAGTATCACGAAGCGATAGCCGACCATCGGCTAACTGTATTTATTAAGTCTTCGTTCTGACGACAATCTTTTGCTTCACGAGCGGGTGTCTTGAGGTTCTGGGATAACTGAAGAGTATAAATAGGCTTTTAAAGAGCAAAGCATGTAGAGGCGTTGCATCTAATCTTGTTCGCAATACATTATCATTCATTCAAATCAGCATTCGTTCAAGCCCAACATGACTACCACAACCATAACCCAAGCAAAAACAACCAGGTACACTCCTACCAAGCCCAGAGATCAAATCCTCGCAGAAGCACGCACTTTGATCAATGCCCAACTTGACAGTTTGAGCTTATCTCTACGTACCGACGTCAATAAAGTCCTCCGCGACAATCCAGAGTTATGTTATCAGGAACATATAGCCCATGATACATTATCTTCCTACTTGGAACAACGCGGTTTCAACGTCACTAGGAAAGCTTATGGCATAGACACAAGCTTTGAGGCAGAGTTCGGTACTGGAGGCCGTCTCGTCGTGTTCTGTGCCGAATATGATGCCTTGCCTGGAATTGGTCACGCTTGCGGCCACAATCTTGTTGCTACCTCATCTATGGCGGCTTTCCTCGGAGCTTCCAAGGCGCTCGTGGACCTCAAGGTCGCAGGACGTGTACGCATTCTGGGTACTCCGGCTGAAGAGGGTGGTGCGGGCAAGGTGAAGCTTATCGAAGCCGGCGCCTTCAGCCCCCGAGAGGATATCGCAGCCGCTTTCATGATACATCCAATGTCCAAAGAGTCGCTCGGCCTAGAAGGTTTCGCAGGTCTAGCTGGGTGGAGATTGATTGCAAGCCAGAAGCTGCGTGTCGAGTTTCGAGGAAGACCGGCCCACGCGGCTGGTGATCCATGGAACGGGGTAAATGCTCTGGACGCAGCAGTGGCGGCTTATAACAACATAGCTATGCTCCGGCAGCATATCGAACCCGAAGAAAGAATTCATGGTGTCTTCGAAAACGGCGGATCCGCACCCAACGTCGTTCCAGATTATACACGGATGCATTGGGCCATCCGAAGTCCCACAGTAAAGCAATCAGGCAAGCTGCTTGAACGTGTCAAGAAATGCTTCGAGGCTGGCGCGATGTCTTCCGGTTGCTCCCTTACTTACATCCCGTTCGTGGAACTGCTTCTTTTTTTCAGAATACGATTTACTAACATCTTCCAGATCTCCAACTTACAAAGACCTTCGAGTAAACGACACCCTTAGCAATACATACGTGGAAGAGATGGCCCTGCTAGGAGAAAGGTTCATGCCTCGAGAGATCCAGCCAAAGGCTTTTGGCTCAACGGATATGGGCAACGTATCTTACGAAGTTCCCAGTTTTCACGGCGCTTTTGTCGTCCCAACACCTTCGAACGTCGCGTGTCATAATCCCGACTTCGCTGCCGCTGCAGCCACAGATGAGGCTCATTCTATCGCAATCAAGTGTGCTAAGGGGCTTGCGATGTTGGCCTTTAGAGTGCTGGTTGAAGACGAAGTAGCTCTAAGTTCAAAGGCGGACTTTAACGAGGGCCTGTAGTTATGTTATAATAGAATCAGTAAGGGCTTAAGCTAATAAAAGTGACAAGACAACAGACATCTACAAAGCACGCTTCTAGAAGTGAGCCGATACGTATCTAGACTAAGCGCCTTTCTTTCAATTATTATGTTAATATTGCACGTAAGTGCGACAGCAGTGTGGTTGTTGCGCTTGACGCCAAATGACTTCACTAGAGGATAGCCTACCAGGTTCAATCTAGTCCGTAATGGTCGGCACATTGGCAGTCTTGAATCCTGGTCGTACCTAGAGTTACCTCTTCTGTGGCAGGTTCTGGCAGAACACAGCAGCGAATAGTGATCTGAATGAATAGCTCCAAAACGTGCGACGTACACCAATAGCCACCCATAATCTCTCCACCTGAATTCACTCAATAATACTTCATTCCAATTCTTAAGGCCATAAAGTCATCCCATTAATATCTTGGCCGCCAATGTGGGCGATGAGAACGACGGACAGACAAGTGACGCCGGCAGAAATCGGTATCCTGGACAAAGAGTCTGAGGTGGAAGCGCAACACAGCACCAGATAATTTGAAGTTAATTAATTTAGTCTTGCAGATGTTAAAATAAGTATAGGAGACCTTCCGTGATTAATAGTTGTCGCATATCTTCATTTACATCGATCGTCCTTGGCGGCCACCTCATCAGCTTATCTATCACCGTATTCCCTCAATTGCGTAGGCCAGACTTTGCAGCTCTATGCCACTTTTTCAGGGCCTCATTTGCCCATTGAAGCATCGGATTGTTGACTTGAACAACGCCTGAATCTCCAGTCTATGTGCGGTGACATCTGACTTGGTATACCTTCGGTTTGTTGGGGTCATCCTGACCTTCAAGGGCAATCTCTGCCTTCACATCGGCAAAATTCTTGGACTTGAGAAAGTCAATGACCGGATCAAGTGCACCGTTGACATCGAACACTTCAACCGCCACGTTCTGGACCTTGGCCCAATGCTCGTCGTCCAATCCCCTCATGACATCGATTTCTCGAGCCTCAACATCAATCTTGAGCAGATCAATATTTCCCATCTCGTGACTCGCAGGCAGAAAGTCAGAAAGCCGCTTGACTGGAACGTCGATTTGCTCCCTTGAATTATAGAGCGATTGAATGAACTCGGGCGTAAACTGGCCCTCAAGGATTTTCAACATTTCTTCTTTCTCTTCGGGGACGAATGTGGAATTGCCTGGCATCAAGTGAAAAAATGTCAGAGCTTCAGTGGCTTCCTTTGCACCGAGTGCACATTTGTGCGTCTCGACCCCGGAAAGTGAATGAAACGCAAGATTTCGTCGTAGTATGGTGTAGTTCGATGGTGCAGGCTCAAAAGCCAGAATCTTTGCATTGGGGAACCTTTTCTTCATATACATGCTGAACATGCCGATGTTGGCCCCTGCGTCAATGAAGAAGGGACTTTCGGGAAAATCGGCAATATCATAGCAGTGGTCGACAAAGATCTCTTTATGGATGAATCGAGCTTCGATTTCAGCAGGAGCATACGCAGCGAAATCATCGCTAAAGTCTAACAGTGGTACCGTGGCAGCCATAATGGGAGCAAGGATAAACAAAGTGAATGTTGAAGGGTAGTGTAAGCAAAGGTGTCTTGGAATGATACTTCAACAACAATAGTATGGCGATATCTCTAGTTATATGTAAACTACTGCTTATGTCATTTTGTGAGCGTGTAAGCCATCTTTAGATTCGTTATAATCTCACGTCATCCCAGTAAGGCAAGTTCTCACACGTCCGTGCCCCCTAGTTTGGGGCTGAAGCACCGCTTATCTTTGCTAATAAGCAGGTCTGCCATCATCAGATAATTTTCCATTCAGTCGTTCTACTTGTACCTATACTATATTCAAGTCCAAGGTCGAGCATGGAGACGATTGTCAAGTGAATCAAGAGTTTGTCATTGCAGCTAAGCTAGAGCCATTCGCGCAGCCAGATGCCAGCCAACTAATCCCTTTAGTCCGGGAGATGGACTAGTCAACCTTAAGCCACGGGAAATGCGCCGTGAGCTCTTCCCCATGAAAACTGACCTCAAGACTGTGCCCAGGTAATTTAGCCTGCCTCAGCAAGACCAGTAAGGAAATCCAAGGGCTTTCCGTCTACTAGTTCAATGTTCATGTCAATGTGTCATTCGTGGTATTGATCATGATGTCTTGACATATAAGGCCAAAAGGAAGAAGAAGAAAAAAACGCTGTTCGTGGATAAACAGACTCGAAATAATATCACTGATGAATAGCCTAGTTCCAAGCCCATCTACCCGTATTTCCGATTTTCATGCCACTTTTACTCTGAATCATGGGTCGGCATCTCGACACCAAGGTCAACCAAGAATTGCGCAATAGCCGGCTTCTCCCGGCTGCACTCTAAAAGATCCTCTTCATCGAGTGTATCTATACGAGCACCGTGATCTAGTAGCAATTTGACCGAATCCAAGTCCCCATGCACAATCGCGATTGACAAGGGTGTTAGACCATCGTTGTCCACAGCAGCCACATTACTTCCACGTTCCAAAAGACGTTGTAGAGTGTTCGGGTAATCTTCAATTTCCGCGGCCACATGCAATGGCGTTTGTCCATTTTTTGCACAATACTCAAGGTCTTCCCCACGATCGACCAGCGTTTGTATCATCGTCTCATTAGTCCCTAGATGAGCAGCAAGGTGAAGTGGGCTATAGCCTCGCGTAAAACAATACCATCGCTCTGCATCGTTCTCAAGCTCATCGTAGCTTTCTTCGTCCACATACTGCCAGGCTTCAGCAGCCTGCTGATAAGATTCGATCGAGCCCCGGCTGGTCGTCAATCGGATGAAGTCGGACATAAAAGACTCAGGAACAGTTCTGGCGAGATTGAGTGAGAGTCTACTGGCGGCGTACCAAAGATAGCGATGGGTTTTGAGTCGTTCCTTGAGTTCCTTTGAAGAGTTGCATGCCCCTTGCGTAAAGTCATCCTTGGAAAGGTAGCGGAGTGATGCTGTAATATCCCTTGCTCGGTGATCGTCCCCAAACACTTCAAGTCGCAGATATGTCACCAACAGCGGCGACCGTATACTCATAGCTTGGTCCTTGGTGTCGAGAAAAATAAGGCTGGCGCAAGCTTCGGAGATTTCGAGAGTAGTGTAATTGCTAGTGTTTTCTTGTTTGATTCCCCAGGTGTCCAGAGCTTCGTATGCCATTGGCAATGTGAAGCTGTAAGGAGTCTTCTCAATCATCACAAGATGATAGAGCACGCAAAAGATCATATCTGCGTGTTTTGCTGACTGGATCTCGTTAATCACAGCGCTACAAAAAGCTCGTACCACGTCTGTGTCGGACCCTGCTGACCACGATTCCACTAGATTGAGAAGTACTTTGTTTGGTTGTGAACCAATATTAGTGAACCAAACAGGGAGTAGTGGGAGAAAACTAAGGTGTTTTAGCAGATACCCGGAAGTAGAAGAAGTGACACTTACAGGCCATTGGACATATCGAACAGTTTCTGGTAAGGGAAAAGCTTTGTATGAGACTCATCCAGATACTCGGGATTGACAGGGGACTCATCAATGGCCTTGGCAATGTAAAGGCCCAAGTCCATCCGGTTAGCGTGGGCTTCAATTAGGGATACGCCTAAATCATGGGCCTTGAAGATATCAGGTGGTGAAGCACGACTAGTGATCAAAATTCGCAACGGCAATGCGTGCATATCGTTTCCGAAAAGGGTCTTCATCAAATCTTGCAAGCCAGACTCGGTCGCAGCGTCCACTCCGTCCAAGATGATCAAGAACTTATCAAACTCAGACGTTATGTTCTTGAGCATATCATGAAAATTATTGCGCCAATGAAGAGGCCGTTCAGTGTTTGTCAGAAAATCCTGCAAGACGTTGGATGAGACCGGAAGTTGGGATAAAAGCTGTCTGAGAGTCGATTGTAATGCATGACCATAATCGGCGAGGTTGTACTGTACGTGGTCTCGGCTAAAATGATAGGCAGCAACTGCGACACGAGCAGGGCGACTCTGATTGTTCTGAACATAATTGACAAGACTCGAACTTGATGGGTGTCAAAGATGTTCCTATATATGCTGGATGGGTTGTACCTTAAGAATGTCTTTCCAGTTGCACCTAAATGCGTATTAGCCATGGTATTGGGACGGAGATAGCAACTCGGAACAACACACTTCGTCCATGGAGCCAAAGAACGGGATTGTCGTTGCCATACAACCAACTTTGTGTTGTTTCGTGGTCAAGAAACCATTGGCACGTTCCAGGAAGGCGTTGATTATTGATGGCCCGTTGCTTTGCGGTGGACTCATCACCTGGACAAAGACTCTTGATCAAATTGGACCGCTCAGTGAAGGCCATTGTGTCTAAATATGATAGCTCTGTTTGGGGGAGTGTTGGTGCTTCTTTGTGTGAACATCGAGTTTGGTCTTTATGCTTTCACGGTTTCACGTTGCTTACGTGACCCACTAATTTGCAGGCAGCAGCATCTAGCCTACAGCAAGTGAAGATCAACAGTGTGCGCACTGTGCGCAGCCTAGCTTCCCGTTCATAATGACCTTTGAAGTGTTTCCTCAGGGCTTCACCGGTCATCATTTCGGTAGAGGTAAATTTTCACCCCATCCGAAAGTTTATAGATCTTAAAGCTGCCTTCTGCGTCATACAGCGTCTTATGATGGAGGCGGAAAGTTACTCGTACTAATAGTTCTTTTTTATATCGATATCGTACTCGTTTTGATAGAGATAAAAAGATAAGGACAGTAGAAATGAAATGAAAAGCCCTGATTATACCCCTCTACTACTCATCAATCTTAACATCTCATACCCGCTCATTGAAACGTTTTAAGCCCTGCTCTGACCTCTCTTTCTCGTCTGCGTTCCAATATTCTCGATCTCAATCTTCCATTTGACGCACTGCTCATCTCCCTGCTGACTACCTCCGTATCTTGGAGCTTTATCATCCTTTCCGTCCTTACCACCGCATGTGTCTAGAACCTCATACATGGCCTTTTTGCAATGTTTTGGCTCCGTTCCTCTAGTTCTTTCGGGACACCCTTCACCCACCACCTCTTTGACCCAATTGGCACTGAATGTCAGGTCTGTGAGTGTTGAGCCAGGGGTAGAACTTCCAAATGGGAAGACTTCTTCCTTGCGCGTATCGTCTTGGCTGATTGTTCCCAGATTCAAGGAGTCGCACCACTTATTGATTCGCCATTCGATGTTCCCGCGGCTGAGCTTTGGGCCATTGGTGTCGGTGGGAGCGCATTGCAGTTTATCAACTGGGGCAGTATCACCGACATCAATATCTCCCTCGAAACCGACGTCCACGCCATCGTCTGGATTAGGGCCGACGGTCTCCACGGGAATAGTGTACACTTCGGTGACGACGACGACAGCGTTAGGGTCACTGTTGGAAACGCCGACAACCTCGATGCCTGCTCCGCCGTCGGGGTCTTCTTCCCAGTCCTTCGGACCTTTCTTTCGGTCACGGTCGGGATCGTTAAGATCAGGTTCGGCTGCGTCGTGAGTGCCTGACGGCGGGTGGTCGATATCAAGCGCGCCGTAGTAGGGTTCGTGCTCATTCTTAAGGACCGAGTTAATGCCGCTGTTGATAAAGTTGTTGACAGTTGGTGGGTCAGCAGGGATGTCGGAGATGATACCGACGAGCTGGTTCTTGACGAGGCGATCCCAGACTTTATTCACGTTATCATTAATTATCTCGAAAGAGACATAGATGGCCATGGCACCGGCGACACTAGGGGTAGCCATGCTGGTACCAGACTTCCAATCATATTTCTTGTCGCCCTCGATCGAGGCCGAAGAAATCTCACTTCCAGGTCCGAAGATTTTGACTTCGCGGCCATAGTTGGAGAACCAGGAGAACTTATAGTCGATGTCCGAAGATCCAACGCAGACGCTCGATTCGGTATACTTGCAGGGGGCCCAATCAACCGTGTCTTGTCTCTTGTTCCCGGCCGCGACAGCTATAGGGATACCCGCGTCAAACGCTGCTTTCATGGCGCGTTTCATGGCTTCTCCGCCTGGTGAAGACAAAGACATGTTGATAACCGAGCCTTTCCAGCCTTTTGGGGCGTTATCGTTCCCTTTCTTGAAATTGTTATGCTGGGCATGGGGGTTAGCATCAACAAGTGTCGTCCAGGACATTCAACTCACCTCTGTTGTGATGTCGCTGATTGCCTGAACAATACCTCCGCCTCTACCTTGCTGACAATCTGGTTCTTTTTTCTTGCACAGTACCTTGACGTTGACGATGGTTGCCCACGGCGCCATGCCTCCGCGCACACCAGCTGCAATACCGGCTACATGCGTTCCGTGTCCGTCTTTATCGTCGGAAGTGGCACCGCCCACATAAGGGGAAGTATCCTCCAAGTGGAAGTTGATCGCTCGTCCCTGAAAGTCTGTGTGGGAAAGACGTACACCTGAGTCAACAACATAGAGGTTGACGCCCTTCTGTCAGTTGGGTCAGCTTGACATGGACACCATCGAGCGTCTAGAGGATAGACATACCCCGGCACCATCTAGTACCTGCCACTTCTGTTTCGTCCACCACCACATGGACTTGTGCTTCTTTCCAAAGGTTTTCTGAGCATCTTTCCATTCACCATCTCGATGGTCAATCTGCCAGTGCCACCAATTATCACGGCGAAATATGCGCAAATGCTTCATAAGGCGAGATAGCTTTAATCACAGTCAGCAATGTTACAACAAGCGGAATCACAAGAGTGAGATGAACTCTCCAAGAACTTTACTTACAAAACCAGGCTGTTCCTCTGTCGAGTCATCGTCGTCGTAGAGATCTTGGTCCTCGCCTCCTTCTACTGGCTCAATGAGGCTGATCGCATGATCATGTTCGACGAACTCGACTCCAGGATCGAACCGTATGTGATCATGAACGAGATTTTGCGGTAGTTTGGCACGATATCCATTGATGGAATCAATCGGATAGAACATGGAGGCATTGATAGCCAAATCATTTCCGATTTGCTCGAAATGCTGCTTCAAGGTATGGCCTTGATGAAGTACAACAACGTACTCATCTTCGATCAGTTCTGCATCTGGTCGATGGTACCTGCAGGCCTCAGTGTCAGTCTGGCGCACCAGTGGTCATCTCTTCAGTAAGACTCGGGGTGTAAATGTTTATAACGATAGATTGCTCCCAATTCGGGTACCTGGAACTTGGATTTGACTTACGGGCAAGGTACTTCACCCCGAGGGGCCAAAGTTCCTAGGGCAAAGGGCAAAAGAAGAAGAGGCAGTAAAAGCTTCATCGTTGAGACGTATAATAGACTATAGGTTCAAATGTCTTTTCTTGACGAGGTTCAACGTATAGGATTGTGATCAAGAGGCGGCGGTCATCACACAATTAGGTAATGGATACCGTGGAGTATGAGACAATGCAAATGAAGAAGGGTCATAGATGGGATATAAGATTGGAAATGTCGAAGATATAGTCAACTCATTTATACAACTGATCGTTCCTTACAGGCTATGCATGTTCAAAGGATTCTTCAATAATTAAAGGATTATTAAACACAACACGCCTTCATCAAAGAATCCGCCACTATATTTAGAGTAGAAGATGACAATTCCGAGTCCAAGCCTCCCACTTTCAACGAGTCCTGTTGAAGTAATGCCCGACTAATCCTTGCGAAAGAGTTCATACAACTCTACTCCTGCATACTGGCAGACTTTTGACTACATTAAGGGTATTGGAGTAATCATGACACGACTGCTGTTGTCACCCCAAAGAAACCGACCCGTTACATGTTCAAGTCAGAATACAAGCATTATACGAGTGAGTGAAGCAGTATCACCGAATCCTGTCATATTTTCCAACTTAATTCGGGAGGTTCTGGTCACCTCTTGATTATGGTCAGCCTTCTCAGATCAGGGAATAATCTACTCTATCTCTTTAAATTGGATTTCAGATCTGCCAATTGGTTTCGTGAAGACGATAGTGGTAACCACAGCCAGGGGATGGGCAGAATTCCACGAATCAACTTAAGATAAAGCAAGAAATCCGAGCCCCTGTACGAACGTATCAATGAGGGATGGCCCGAGGCCTGCTCTGGAGCGAATCATTGGTTGTCGCAAAGATCACAGTAAGCCCAGCGTAGTAGTCTGCTATTCCGTTAAACGGCATCCTATCGGAAACTTTATTAAAGGTATAAGCCTCGGTAATCTTGAAGATCCTACAGCGCAACAAAAAGGTTAATGATCAGCTAGAAGTGCCCAATTCTTTCGTGTAGGGCCATGAGTCGATTAGTATGCGATAATGTAATTAAATGGAAACAAAGGCCTCGGAGCTCAATTGAAGCCCTGAGCACATTCTGTATAATTTTGTCGCTGCAGTATTTCATTGGCCTATTCACGTGCTGTAAGCCACAAGCTGACATCACAGCCCCGTCGGCTGATCTAAGCTGCCAGCACAGCCTTTCAAGAACATCTGATATGGGAACTGTCTAGACCGAGCATAGCCACAAGCGCTATGTATGAGAATTATCATTGAATCCTTTATCTTGTGGGTCAACTAGACTAATTTATTGTGCTTTATCTCTATCTATCAACTTAAGTTGCCTATACACTCCAGACGTCTACTGTTCTCATATTAATCGTTACTAGAATCGCCCTTCTACACAGCTCAAGACCCCAACTATACTCTTTCCATCGCATATCTTCAACAAGGTAATACTTACCTTTCTCACACGGCCGTGGCGGCTAACTCCTGACAGCAACACATCCTCCATAGTAGCACATATAATGGAACTACAGGCTCCGCTACTCCATGATGAACTCCCTTTCGAAGATCGCGTGAAAGATTCATACGTTGTCTACCTCTTACCCGGTCACTCACTAGACGACCACGCAACCGCCATTCAGCGCGACCTCAAACCACACATTGATCATGTATACTCGTTCATAAAAGAGAAGGTGGTGTACGTTGCCCAGTCAGTTGACAAGAAACTGCTCGATGCTATAAGGGCGGATCGTAAAGTGGAAAAGGTTGAAGTCAATGGAGCGTCAAAGATAGCAGCAGACTAGTGTGATATTGTTATACACTGAGAGTGTGTTTGGGAGGTCGGGTTGAAGTGTTTCCCTGGATGCGAAGTCCATCGACAGAGTCCTGAAAGTGTTTATTAGGATCGAACAAGCCTGCAGAAAAATGGAAGAAACAAAAGATTATTACCCTTTCAATCTTGCTTGTAGATGTCTTCACGAGAAGATGAATGGATGTTGATGGTTTGAAGTGAATTAGATGACTGCTAGCGTGATGAGGCCGATGAGCACGTGACTATGGAAGTTGTACTCTTTGGATTAGCGGACAGTGGTGGGTCTTGGACTCCTGGTCTAGGGTAGGATCAACGTATTTATTGACCAATCCAACAGCGATCGCGCTCATGTGGTGATGGTTCAGTGTTCCTCTCCTCAGCGGGAGGTTTGATTGGCCAACGGAAAGCGATCCATTGGCTGGATAGCTTTGAGACCCATAGCTTCACAACTCGCTGAATAATTGCACAACCCCATACACAACTCAGCGTGTGGAGACCCATCTTTCACAAGCACCGTGCTTGTGATTCGTTGCAGAGATTCCAGAATTCTGTCTTCCCGAAGAGGTTAGAGTAGGCGACGAATATTAAGGAAGCACGGGCAGGGTCGGTCATCAGAGATTGTAAAGATATCCAACGGGAATGAGACAGTCTGATTCTGAGTATGCATCTGATCGGGGACAAGCGAAATATTCAGTCTCCAAGCGCCGTGTCTCAATGCACCGAGCTTCGAGCTCGGGCTATGCTTGGAGCTTTGTGGGGAGTGTTTGCCTGACTGTGATGATGTTAGGGATGATGTTATCACGGCGTCGAGTCGCTTGACATGAATTTGGACCGGTACGAGAACAAAAGATCGGAGCCAAGGTGGTGATAGAATATATAGAAGCAAAGAATAAGCTTAAAAATTATGAGAATCGCTGATCATTAACTCGACTGGCTTGTAACTCTTGTATCATGCATCCCTCGACAGGCATAATTAACACGATGGGAAATGGTTCATGAACAGCAGTATTCTGTGTTTAGATAGCTCAGACAAGAATATATCGTGATTTGCATGCGATGAGCACGTCCGCTAGCTTTCTCAATTGCTACTGGTCTCACTATCTGTGATGCAAAAAGGAATGATCACGCTGGGGATCGAACCCAGAATCTTCTGATTCGTAGTCAGACGCCTTGCCATTGGGCCACGCGACCGCTGTATTGGATGAGATTTTGCTTTCCCAGATCTCGTCTAGGAATGTGAGTGTCGCTAGCGAAAGTGAGTGAATCATAATCTGGTACACTCATTCAAACATGCTGGTCTCTGGACTGTTGGCTCCTCTTAACGAACAAGACCCTGGGTTTTAGCCCAACATCCAGCCGCATTCACATGTTGATCTACCGCGAGAATAACAACGGAGAGTGTGAGTCCCACGGTGTAAGTAAATATACTTTGGAGGTTACTTCAACTCCGTCCGTATCTGAGTTCGGAACTAGTTTCCTGTCTTCTCGAACGGAAGTAGTCCCTTACGAATAGGTATAATCTTCTCTTAACCTTTTCGGTTTGTATGCATCTAACGAGGCTCTGGACTTCCGATTATGATTCGCCCATACCAGAATCTGAAATGGCTTGCCAAGTACGCCTCACTCTTTCAGGTTTCATACTCCGCAAGCTTTGAACTGAGTGGTTAAATCCACAATCTGATTTATCTGCCAGCATACCGATAAGGCTATTCGTCACCTCCACAATCTCAATTGCCGGGTTAGAGTCGCACGTTATCTTAGTACGCACACTATCTATTTGATTGGAGCTGTCCAGAATCTAAACTCCACGGTAAGGTATCTGTCACCGGCTGATGCTATAATTGCCTTGTTGTGGGCTGCGCCTCAGCGAGTTTGGTACTCCCAACACACGAAGAGCAATGAGGCTCCTCTGGTTTCCACAGCCAGACTTTTCAAGTCTACAATCACCAACACAGCCAAGCACCCATCGACATAACAATCCACCATTGTACTTAACTTCCGCCTTTCAACAAACAATCTTGTTATCAAGACCGCGATTTTCTTCGATTTGATAACATCGAGCTCATATTCCACACGGGTACCCTCAGCATGAAGATTGAGGTTGTGGTCGCAATTGTTACACTGGCGGTTGCCATACCACCCACGCTTTATGTCATGTGTACGTGGTATGAGCGACGGCATGAGACTTCGCGTGAGTTTGGACATATCGAGCATGACTAAAGAGAGCTAATGTTAACCTGTACAAGCCTCGAATAGCCCTTTCCATGAGATGGGACCTTTAGGGCGGCAATCAGAAATATTTTGCGCCATGTCAGGGCAAAGCATTCTCTTCGGTCTACGAGTTGAGGATGGTATTGTGTTACAACGATCAGATTATTTGGATGGATGTTGAACTCTTATAAAACGCCCAGCTTCAGGCTGCTACTGGACGGGAAGCTAAAGATGGGCTTCGCCTACAAATAGCTGGATTTGGAATGCGTCACTGACTTGTGTATTGCTATCTTACCTGACCTCTTGGACTCTTTTCAACATGTGGAACGCTTTTATCAGTCAAGCTACGATCCCAACACGAAGATACTGTCGAGTAGTGAAAGATGATATAATATGCCTTACAGCGCCTTTGTCCATCGCTATTATCATATTATCTCTCGTTGGGAAGCTCCTCAATTGATACAAGGGTATACTTGACAACCAGGCTTTACTCATGATGCGGGATATAATATACGCTAAGTGACTTGATTATGAATTGTTCGTATTGACCCTGTATGCGTGATGTATGCATACGCCTTGGCCCCAGGCACCACATTTGTATATCATATCTCCCGCCAGTAGTTTGGCACCGGGCGATACCTACTGACTTAGTGATGTTGTTTAGTTCTTAGAAGAGAATTTGATGATATTCCGATAGCCGAGATCCGTGAAAGGCGAGGTTACGGGATGTTGATGGAGTCTAGCCCTTAGCTAACCCCAGGACGTGTCCGGGGTTGTGTTCGTGTACGAGTAAAAGGTAAAATCTATAACCTGTTGGGAGTTGACAGTAAGTCTGAGCAAGCTAGATGCTGCGGCTCTAGTAACAGAGTAGTACTGGTTGTCTTGAAGCGTTAATGTAAGATTCTAACCGTCTTCGCCTATGAGACGTGCTGATTGAAGGGCACCCGCCAGACTCGTCGCAATGTGTGTTACAGAGAGCGATTTCGACACGCCTTATTGGAGATTCTTATGAGATGGCCACTCAGTGAAGCAGAATTCATGTAGCTAGGTCCACAAGGTTCCGGTGAACCTACGGGTGGGAGACAAGATTTATAGGGATATAGACCAAGAAATAGCTCTCAGTAGTTATTTCGAGCACGAATTTAAGAATAAACCAGTGACGGGCTCAATATTACGCTTGATCGCCGCCCTGTTGTTAGCCATACAAGGCTCTGCACCGCGAAACTTGAAGCAACTTGCCACGAAAACAGTAGTATTGAACCTATATTTGGAGATGTCATTGAAAGCTTAGAAAAGAATTGCAAAATGCCCCAGGGAGTCAAACGTGTTCGTTGAAAAGGTTAAAGGCAGGCCCTGATACCTTATTTGAGGCCAATAGCAGCATTAAGTAGCACCAAGAAGTCAGACACTAGGGTTTCAGTATAACTATCGAATTCAAGGAACTCTGAGTAAGGCTTATAGCGCAAAATCGAAAAGAAGTGGTAGCGGCTCTCATTAAATCCCAATCTACCATTATTCGCGCCCCAAGCCTTTTTCTGAGTTTTCCTCTGGGACCCGAATTTCTTTCCGTGCTCTTATTCTTCCTTGAATCTCTCTATCGTCTTCCGAGTACTCATCCGACTGTTCGTTTGAGATTCCTCTTGAGTCTCTTCCAGAGTCCCCTTCTCCCGTTTCAGTCTATAACATTCTTTGCATTTGACCGCGTAAGACTCTTCAGCCTCTGGAGAGTAGTCATTTATACACTCATCCCAACTGCCATGTATCTCATCGCAACAGAAATCACGACAGTTCTTGCAGTCACCCGGCCAACACTGCCCTCTTTCCCGTTTCATCAAGTCCTCGTCCTCTTTCGCCCAACCACAACGGCTTTGTAACCATTCCGCTGCGGCGTGGAATGTATTTCTCTTTGCCCGCCCCACTGCTGTAACCAATTGTTTGCGGCCAAACCCGGTCGTGGCAGCGCCATGATAGAGCAGCAGCTCTATCATGTCAAGCCTCCCATGCCCTGCTGCTCCTTCCAATGCTGAACTTCCAGAATGTCTTGCACCCCGTGCATTGACCCGGGCTCCCAGGTGGAGAAGCTGATTTGCAAGTCCAAGATGCCCATTTCTGGCGGCACATTGTAGCGCAGTTGCACCGTTTTGAAAAGCCGGTGGGGCATTGATATTTGCCCCTTTGTCTAGTAGGTAGCCCACCATGTCCAAATCTCCCATCTCGACAGCAAGTTGAAGTGGAGAGCGATTGTGTGCCAGATTCGGGTCGCATTCGTTCATATCTGACCCTGCTTCAACTAACCATTTTGCTAACCCGGCATCTCCCGCTCTAATCGCGTAGAACAGTGGCGCCTTGATTCTATAGGCGGATGAAGCAAAGTCGTCAATCTGTAGTTGATGCTTACTTAGCACTTCTAGATACTCAGAAGAGTTTTCTACACCTGCGAGAATGACCAGGGTGATGATGTCTGCACGACCGCCATTTTGAAGCAGTTCACGAAAACCGTGAATGTTCTGGTCCCAAACAGCCAGTGTAAGGGGGCTACCTTCAGTATATGACCCAGCGTCATCTCTTCTCCTACCGCACTGGCGCCAGTAGTCACGATTACGAAAGCGGATGTAAATTTCTTCAAGTGAGGCGGCTGTTCTGAGGCGGCCTTCATAGCCAAAAAAGGAGGAAGTATCGCGGAATGCATTGTTGAAGGATGAGCGAAACGGGCGAGAAGCTTGTCCAAGACGCGAAGGTTTCCGGATCCTGCAGCTAGACCAACAGCAGTACCTTCCATTAAATGGAATTCTGTTTCTTTATGGCGACGGGTGCAGAGTCGGTCAACGAGTGCCCAGTCCTTTATTTGTATAGCTGCACAGATCGGCCCTGCATCGATGTCATCGTCTGATGCTTCGAGGACTTCTTGGAGAAAGTCGCTATTCCGAGCGGATATTTCAGCTTCAAGACACGACGCCCCCCAGCTATCGATGTCTCTCAAAGTTCCGCCAGAGCGCAAGAGAAGAGCCACAAGATCTGGGTCCTGGAGGCGAATCGCTGTGACAACCTCCCCGCCAACTAACTTGGCTCCCCCTTGTAGGAGTGTTTCCACAACGGCAAATCGTTTTTCGACATATCGGCTGTGATATCTGCTCGTATACAAGGCAACTTGAAGTGCCGTGTATCCATGCTCATTCTGTTCATCGGGGCTACCGCCTGCAGAAAGTGCAGCCTTTAAAGGTCCTACCATCCAGTGTTTAGCAAAGCTTGTAACTTCTCTACCGGTGAGTCTAGCTCCTGCTTCGATAAGGGTTTCCAAACATTTCGAGCGAGGTTCGGTATCAAGATCGGTCGATCTCGCTGATAGCAGCTCAAGGATCGATGCCCGACCCCCCTTGGCGAGGGATAAATGATCTCCAAGATGAGCATAAAGACTAGGAAAAGCAACGATATCATCCCCGCTGATTGATGCATTGATGTCAGCCCCGTGACGAATCAACAAAGGCAATAATTCTTCATGGCCGCAAAGAGCTGCAAGAAGCACCAAGCTAGGGGATGCTCCCCCGTGAAGACTAAGAAGCAGTTCGCATACGGCAAGATTGCCGTACCTCACTGCTGCTAGAAGAGGTGAGATGCCCTTTGCGTTTGGGACATCACCTAATGACTGAACTTCGAGAAGGCGGCAAAAAGTCTCATAGTTTCCCTGGATAGCAGCTTCTATAATGACGTCTGTTGTAACAGCCTCGGCTAGTTGATTGCTGTCGGAAAGATGATTCAGTACAACGTTTGCGAAGTCGGTCCCAGCCGCAACCGCTGTACTCAGAAGGGTCTCATGACCTACACGAATATCACTGTAGTCCATCACTCTGGTGCGGTATTTTGTAGTATCAATGTTTTGATGCAGCATTTCCAAAACAAGCTCCATATCATGTAGCTTAATTCCTATGCAAAGCATTTCCTCCAGGGTAATTGATTTGCAATGTCGGTATAGAAGCTTGAGTATTCGCAATTTCACGGTGTCCGGGTTGTAGCTCCTTAGCACCGTATCAACGACGTCCTCATCATCGAAAAGGTCTTGTGTACCGTTGAGGCGAGCATTAGATCGAATAAGTAGCTGGATCAAATCCAAGTGACCAGCACGAATCGCTGATCCCAATGGCATTAATGAGCTATCAGATGAATCCCATCGCACGCTCAAATTGGGATCTTGACCCGATTCTAGTAGCCATCTGATTATGCGCAGTGGCCGTTGCAAACAATTGGATTGGTGATGCGGACGAGGAAGGTCAGGTCTAGTTGCCCAATATATCTCGTTCTGAAACATGGTGTCGAAGAACGCTCGGGTGGTGATGTTTTGGCTCCGAACATCCTTCAAATCTAGTCGATGATTCATAAGAGCGTTTATGAAAGGACCGATTAGCATGTCCCATTCTTCAGCGTGTTCGACCTCGAGGCCATTCGACATTTTGTAGATCATGACCTTGAGATAATCGGGGATCAACTCGTTCCTTGGGCTGGTGGTAAGACTGTGGGCTGTCTGTATGTGTTCACCCGGGTACCATTCTGGCATGGCATTGGCGAGAATAGATGCCAGTTTGGGTGCCGCAGCGAGTGCACCAGTTCTTTCAGCCTTACTCAATGTCTTCAGTATTATCGAGAAAGAAGAAGCAAGGTTTGACGATTGAAAAATGGCCGTCGCGTCGGGCTTTAATCTATCAAAATTCACTTATCAGAAACCATTAGCTATCTTCGTTTGTGTCTGGAAAATGGGCCTTACAGTCGAGATAGGTATTTCTGGAACAAAGCCAAGGAAGAGATACTGGCCAGTCGGTGTCAATCCGTAGTGGTGGTGGTGTACAGACCATGAGTTGGGTGTTCATTGGGGATGGTGGATCTGTTTCAACTCTTATGTCAGAAGGTACCCCTCGCGAAGGGTGATTTGGTTCAACGTACTCAAGATAAATTGAGCGAGGATATCCGTTTCACGATGACGGCATATTTCCTTCATCACCTTGGAACTTTCGATGCGTTTGCCGCAGTGTATCACTTCACTGTCCTTCCCCTGGTGCTTTCGTCTATTGATCTTCCGCTCGATAGACCGCCATGTCTCCTTGTCAAGATATTTCGAAAAACGCCATTTCTTGAGCTTGTATTCTAACTGTGCTTTCCTATTAATTGGTCAGCATTATTTTGAGCGTGATCAGGATGGTCATGTACAAACGTTGTGTGTAGGCCTCGAGTTACCAATAAGGAAGCCAGGTCTTTGAAAGATGTGCCCTTGAATAAATACTCGTGTCGGATGAAAGACTTTTGTTCCATCCATTGTTCTTCATTCGGCTTTGACTTTGCTGTGCTCATCGTGGAGGAGAAAGTTGCTGGGTGCGCGTTGTTAGCTTTCCGCTCTAGGTCGAATACACAGCTCGCATAAACATGGTTTTAGTCTCGCCTTCAACCGTTGATAGCCTACCGTCAGATAAGATAATTGGGCTCATCTATAGTTTCCGATAGGGAGAGGGTGAATTTTTAGCTGATGATAGAAAGGTAAAACTAATCTTGAAGGGGTTCTCGAGGCGCAGTCATGTATTTGTAGATGCCCAACGAGGCTCTGGACTCTTAGCTTTTGATTCGCTCATACCAGAATCTGAAACGCATTGCCAAGAATGTCTCACTCCACCAAATCTAGTGCTCCACAGTCTTGGATCTGAATGGTCGTGTCCACAATCGGATCATTTGCCAGCGTGTTCGGGCGCACCTTTTACGCATTGCAACAGTGAGCAGAGTAGGATGCTCGAATGTAATTCGCTATTTCCCCAATCTGAAAGGCGGGGTTGGGCTCAGAAATAAGCCATACGTAATTTCAGCTTAGCACCGTGTCTAATTGGAGTATCGTACATCAGTAAAGATGCCTTTATACTGGTTACTAATATCGCGTCTCTGCCATGCCCTCATTTCGCGTGAACCCCGTGTTCTTTGTAGTTGTTCAAGCTGACCTCTACGAGGGTTACAGCACCTAACAACAGACGTGGTTTGGATCATTTACCCTCTACATAGTACTGTCTATCGCCGAGATGTTTCAATCCAATCCGCGACATATGGGCGACCTGGGACTTGCTACTCAATCATTCAAATCAGTTCTATCATAGGGTTGTAGAAGAAATAGGGTTTAACTCTGTATTAGAGGCTCGGTGGATGTTAGTGTCCGCTCCCGGCGGGCCAACTTGTGTATGGAGTTACTAGATTAGGCAGTCTTCCTTCGTATAGTGTGAAGTTGACTGGTCCCTGGCGGCCAACACCCATCAACTTACAAGCTCATTAGGAACTTTTGAGGTCGTTATAGCATATATTCTCTGCCATTATTAGTTAACTACGCCACAGATAACAGCCTCAGAAAACCGCAAGTTCGGAAACGGAAGTTGCAAGCCGTAACTTGCATGATAGGGAGTGCCCTCGTCTCGCCCTGTCTCCAAGTCCGAAGCCCGTCTTTCTTCAGCCACCACAATGGCGCCGCTCACTGGAGCAGAGAGTCTCACAGC
Organism: Fusarium sarcochroum; assembly: GCA_013266185.1. Classification (NCBI taxonomy): domain Eukaryota; kingdom Fungi; phylum Ascomycota; class Sordariomycetes; order Hypocreales; family Nectriaceae; genus Fusarium; species Fusarium sarcochroum. Next base: position 25,506 of record JABEXW010000757.1, read on the forward strand.
CAGTCTGTCAAAACTGGATGTTCAGAGCCGTGATGGCCATACTTAAGAGCTTCCGCCTTACAACGGTAGTTGGAGGAGAATAAGGAGAAAGATCTCGGTGAGGATCGGTGTCATCAAGGTCGTCGATTCTAGCATGAACGTAGATGAAGAAAGAAGTGTAAATATAAAGGCAGCGATAAATGATATAATCGAGGCAATGATAACCTTTTGGAAATTCTAGTTGTAACAGATATACCCGATCATCACCTAGACACTTGATCTCTAAGAACCTGACTCTCCTGTTCCGGCCACGCCAGTGTGCGAGAGCAGCACGGACGTATTGCCAGAGCAGGCTGCATACAAGATTATATACTTCAAGATAGAATGAGATCTTATACGATGTTCCTCCTTCGGCTTTCTCCCAAGTCTTCTGCGGTGCGTAGGTCCATCACACTGTTTACCTGCAGGGGATTTCAGTGTGGTCGTGGCCGAGGACAATGGCGCAGTCTACGACGTGAAATGTTAGTAAGTCTACGAGTTCAGGCTGAGGGTCGTGATGAGAGATGAGTTTCGCTATGTATGGTTGTACTTACGTCCTCGGAAAATGTTACCATTGCCGTCTGAAAAGTAAGCGCAAGGCCCTGTATGCGTTCTCTCCGTACCCATGACTGTACATCCTTCGTGTACCTTGTCTATACCACGAGTCAGAATTGAATGGCCAACATTTCATCAGATATCCATAGAATGAACTTACCACCTCGAATCCACTACCAATTGTTGTTTGCAGTCCAGACGCCATCACGATCTTTAGTCCAAGCGGACGAGACGTTGGTCAGAGCAAAAAGGGCTGCGGCGACGGAAATGACACGCATTTTGAAATGTTCAAGATTGGCAAGTTAAGATACAAAGAGGGCTGATGATTGTACTGAATCAAAAAGAAGGGGGGGAGCAATGCTTCCTTATATAATGTCCTGAGGTCCACAGAAGATGCTGTATAACCAGTGATCATAATCAAACAACGTGAAATAACTAGCTTTCCCAGCTTCTTGGCGCTGATGTGATGTAAGCTCGTTTAAGGGTCATGAAACATAACTTTATTGTTGTTTATTTGGTTACATAAAGGCCTAACTCAATGAGGTAAGTTGGCCTTGATTTATGGGACCATGAGTCGTCAAACATGCTCCGTCATTGGTTTGGTCGGACTTCCTCAATTGACCTTCCAAAGCGAACTGCTATTGGCTCGCTCGCACTCATAATAATGCGAGAAAAAGAAATCATTGTAAAACTCTTGCCATGTCGGATTTTCTGAAGCCAGGACCCGGGCAGCGTTGACCCAGTCACAGTCTTAGAGCATCACTTAATTCGTTGGAAATAATCCTTGCCCGATCACGTCCAGACTTGAGTTGTGCCCTGGACCCATAACTCTCTATCTTCAGACAAAATCTACCGAAGCCGATAGGCTGGCAATTTCTGTGAAGCCTGGTCCAATCTCGACGTAGAAGAATGTTGAGAGATATGCGCTATTTACATATTTTCTCATCTCCGAGGTCTCTAACGCATGCAGAAATGGCCTGCCTCGTTCTTCACCGCCAGTTTGCTTAGGATCATCAACAACTTTTGGGCTTAACCACCAAGACTACGTCAGCTAAATGCTTGGTACATTACCCCGTGCTCAAAATGTTTCCATAAAAGATTACACATGAAAGGGACCTAAGACACGAGAATATACCTCGAGTTATATTTGACGGAGAAACAGTGTTCGTCAATCGCAGTAACTCCCCTGGTCAGCTCGCTGGCCGCCATTCGTAACTCGTGAAAGCGTAACACGATGACAACATACTTTCTGTGTCCACTGAACGACCGTTGTGATATACCATAGTGCAGGGATTGCTGATTCGTCTCGGGCTGATACTTTCGACACTTCAAGTGGACCTCGCCCAAAGGAAAGAGTAACCACAATAGACAAAAGAATCATATCGGCTATACATAGAGATTTACGCGTCATCTTTTCATGCTTCAGTCTTCCATCTGGAGGTGCTACCTCCAGAGGTGTGCTGCAATCATTATAAACACCAAATTTTCCCATGTCAAGCAGGATAACTATGCTCACGGATAGGTTCAAGTCTCTAATCGTCGACTGCGACAGTGTCACGATGGTGGTAACTGGAAACCGCTTTCCATGCCTCGAAGAACAGTGATAGATGTGTATAATTGAGAGGGTCTTCAGCTGATTTAGACAGTCGTATTCATTTTACCCACAAATCAATCTCTACAGCATGGCCTGCACATTATATGAAAAGCAGTTCACTGATTTTTTTGGTTGTATAGGAGATTCTTGTCCGATTAGAGCTCATGACCTAAGGGCCTTGGGCATTAATAGGGCCCATTAATGTACGAGATTTCGACGAGGTAAAAAATCTGGATATCTTTTAACCACAACATATAATCACCAAATGTCGATCTAAGATTATTGAATCGTCTTTCAAGACCGATCCAGCGTGTTGGCCAAAATTGCAAAGTCATCACTATACAATGTAAACCGCCGTATTGTTATAGTCCTCCCTTTCAAGATATACCAGTTCTTGGTTAGAGCCAGAAAAGGAAAAGGTGCAGATCATGGTCCTGTATATATC
>JABEXW010000758.1:0-103374 GCA_013266185.1 Fusarium sarcochroum
ACGAGAAATCTAGCAAAGTACTTAGGGCTCGAATACCATTCATTAGTATATAGAGGGCGAGCTCTTAAAGAAAACCGAACTTGTGATAGGAAAGAGTAGACGCAAGAAAAACACGTTCATTGTCGTCCAAAACTTCGCATATGTGCAAGAGGGTCTTTGGGTTGACGATTTTCATGATTATGTTCATGAGAGTAGTCAAATTGATAGTGTAAACCTACCAAACGTCCACCGCTTCACGTGGGCAAGATGTAAGGAGGTCTGTCAGGCACACTATCAAGCAATTCATCGAACTGAAGCCGAGGCTTTATCTGAATTAAAACCAGGCTTGCAATGGATTTTTATATGGACAGAGAGAGAGAGCTGGAATTTATCCCCGCTCGTCAGTAAACTTGAACAAAGCGGCGGAATGACTATCGGGCCCTTGTTCCCTCGCCAGATATCTGCCAGCTACGCAGTTCACTTGATATCAATGGCTCAGACACGTTGAGTGTTGCCTTGCCAGTCATCTATTAAATAGACGTGGGGAATATTTTCCACATTGAGGGCCATCCGTAACACGATTCGCTAATTATGAGTTCGCTTTTGAACATCTGGTTGAGTTGTGCGGGAAGGACCTGACCAACGGCATGTTGTCCTTGCCAAGAAGGTCTACGATGGACCATATCGCCACGGATATCCTCGACGTTGAAGGAGATGGGTCGCTCTGTAGCCGTGAAGGTAAGAACATGGAGGAGATGGTTCTGCATGAGCGCGTCGAAGAGTAAAGTGAATGGAGCTACCGCAAGATCTGCGTTGGCTGACGTTGCGTTGTCTTACTGAGAGGCAGTACTATGACGTGAGCCACAATGCGAGAAGATCTGAGCCAGGCATGTGGTTTTAGGCAAATCGAGAGACATGTCTTGCTGTTTGGATTGTGCTGGAAGTTCTCCAAAACTTGCAGATATCCTCATATTGGACGCCGAAGAGGGTGTCGGGTCGAGTGATGAACACTTCAACCGCGGCGTAAATATCGTGTTCCATGGCTAGAACACGGCCGTTTCGCGAGTGTGCCACATATTCTCCCTACGATCGCGCATTTGGTCACGCCTCAAGAGCTTGAAGGGGATCACGCAGTCAGGAAGTATAATCCTCGCCCAGGGGTTTCATGATATAGCTGAGCATTTACTAATTATAAATATAACCAGTCTGGTCATATATAAGTAGATATACTAAATCTCACGAAGCTAAGCTGTGAAAACGGGTTTATAACACTCAAACAGCTATTCGCGCAAGGCTAAGTACATATAGGCTTTACCGCTGGGGCTTCCCTGCTTAGCCTATTAATAGACCACGGCTTGCCTGAACAAGGGCACTATTGTGGATCCAGACATCGCTTCAATGTGATTTTCGTCGGCACTAAGAGCCGTCTCTGCTGTTACGGTACAGCCTTGACCGGTGGTATGGGGAACGCTGGTGCTAAGGGTTATCTGGCGGTACGTAAGACATTCAGCTGATCCGTGGAAGGAGAGTCAGCCAGCGGATGACCTGTTCAGCTAAGCCTTGCACCCACGGCTCCTCGGGCCTTAGAGAAAGGTAGCACAGACCAGGAGTAACAATTTTGTAGGCCTACACCAAGTTCCATTCTCTGTTCAGTCTATAACATCAGAGCCAGTTGGTTTCTCAAAATTCACGGAATCCGGCTTCTTCAACCAGTCTGGATTTTACCTGGCTCTTACTTTGAACCAATCGCTCCTATCCAGAACCGGTTCTTTTCTTTTAGATATGTGGCCTTGATCTATCTCTTTGAGATATCGAGTAAGGTTTCTATATATATATTGGAGAAGCTTGCCCTATCACAGAAGGACGAAACATTCAGCCTAGCACTTTTGAGCTGGGACGAGGTTATCTTTCGAAACTTTAATTCTACTTTGAGTTGATGCGCTCAGACGATCGTTTCTCTTTAAGTTCGGCGGCCACGTACTAAGGGAGCTGTTTGTCAGAAGAGATAGAAATCTTGTCGAGTACACGAGGACCAAGAGAGGACTTGAAAATGTCTGCGACGGTACGAGCGGCGAGGATATGGAACTTGGGGGCTTCGTTGCCAAACTGGCGCTTTTTCTTCCCCTGACAAACAGACGTTAGGCAAACTAAAAGGACGAGACAACAATGACAAACAACAGCAATATTGTTCGTAGAGGCCGTAGTCAACATGTATATATATTTATAGACACAAAGATTGTTTACAATGATCGCCTTCAACTGAACTCAATAGCAAGACTAAGTCTTCTCAGCGCAATTGGGCTCAAAGTTTAAACAACCTATCATAGTCTATAACTTTGAGGCCTACCTGCCCACCCCGTCCGTTCCATCCTTCATGACGCCCCCGACTCCATATGCGTCTGGGCCATCGCCAAGGGCATCCTCGCTGATAACTCCACTCCTCACAAAGAACCCACCTCGTCCGCACCGCTCAAGAAGCCATCGACGCCGCCAACCGCGACCTCACAGATGAGACTAACTCTCTCAACATCGAATAAGTCGATCTCGACAAGGCGACTACTTGTAAATAGACGACAAAAGTGAGCTGATCTCTGAAGACAGAGTTCAATCTAGACTATGGCATATATGTACTTGACGAAAGGTATGTGATATCGACGACTGGATGGACATTCTCTGGATATCGGCCCTGAGCTTTCAGGCCTGACATGGAGGAAAGAGCAATGTCATCCAGGTGATATCGGGTTTGAGATTGCCCCCGACTTGGAAAGTTATTGGCAAAAGACTGCGGCTGAAATCCGACAACGATCTACGCCGGTGGTTATGTGCAAGTTTTACATTGGCGATGGCAACTGTTACACTCGCATGTACAACCAACGACCTCCTATCATCCGCTTTATTCTCACTCGTCATATTTCGAAAAGCGTGCTATCATATGTTGTTTCTGGAAATTGATAGCATTCAACCGAGTCAGAGCCATCCCACCCATTGCTTCACCCTTTAAGGAACGAGAATACGTGAGTGTGAGCGGCATAGACTGGTTATGAGAAATGACCAAGTTCTCTTCCCTGAGAACATGATAGTTGGCCAACTGTGAACATCGTGTTACCATGATCGCACAAGGCGCCAAACCCCTAGATTACAATACAAATGACAAAGAGGCAAAAGTCAAAGCATAACAGACAGTTTTGACTGTTTAGGCACTTAGTACAGCATCCTCTCCCCGTGCCTACGCAAGTAGAAGTCACTAAGATGAAGGTCATAACAGTGTAGCCGACAGGTGGACCCTCTATGTACTTATCACCACCCGAGCCCAATAATCATTTTCGGGCCAAAGACTGCTACCCTCGTCCTCTACGAAAACAGCTATGCCAATTTCACATGTCTACCATTGTTGTGGCAGACTCGCATTGTTATGTGTTACTGCATTTCTTGCTGTGCAGCTTGAAACCTTGAATCCTTGCTAAATGTGTGCGCATAATGTTATTACGTGAGAAGTGAAAAAAGAAATGTGCGCTTTGCAAAGGTTGAAGGCAGGCCCTTATACCTTATTTGAAGCCCACAGCAGCTTTCAAGTAGCTCTTGAACCACATTCTGGTTTCTAGTGTATGACTAGCTGAGAGACAGAGATTCTATCACCGACCAGAAATTCGGCTAAGAAGGAAGTTAGTAGCACTGACTCGTTGGGGGCATAATACCGAGGCCTCCTTTGTCGGCATCTAAATTGGAGGGGGTGCATCGGCCAAGATCAAATTACCTCACCAACCTAGCAGTCTAAGCATCCATATACAAGCGAGGGGTTGGTTCCTGAAATAGACTATACCGCAGGGGTTCTCATGCACACCTTCACGATCAAGCCGATGGCTAGGATCATTCCACATCCATTGGGGCCAGAGTTTGGGACCAGAACAATTGTCATGTCCGACTTGGAGAGTTGATAAACAAACTTTCTGTAAGTGCCAACATGTCTACAAGAGCCAGTGGTATTCGTACAGTTCTATCGGTGGGGCTGAGAATTCCCTGGTAAGCCTTATACCGAAGCAAGCATATTTATTTAGATAAGCTCAGGGAGTATCGGCTATGTAAGTCTCGAATACGTCGAAGTTGCGGTCAGAGACAAAGCTCGGGTAAGATGCCAGCAATGCGAAAATGCCATCTCGATTAAGTAGCGCCGTCCTGAGGAAGATTGTACTTGAATTATCGACTATTGACAATTGATCATTTGATAATACTATATAGCTGCTGATTGACCAATGAGGCATTTCCACAGCCGCGGCACTCCAAGTCGCACTTCATTTGTTGTCGATCAATACGCTCCTCTCGGTGATGACATATTTGAAGACGGAAATCAACCTTCGACAGTGTCTAGTGTATCCTCTCCAGCCTTCCGAATCGTTCTCACAGGTCAGCCAACCAGTTGCGAAAATTTGGTCCCCGACGAATGTTATACGTCAGTTGCAACGTGCATAGTGAGGCTTGAGATGTCGGCGTTCTGGTACATGGCGAGGGAGAGGGCGGGAGGTACGAGATTGAGATGAACATGACGTTGCGGGTTAGCTTCTTTGTATAGCCTGCGGCACTAAACGTCGCCAAGCCCAAAGCGATGATGTAAGTGTTTCTGTAGGTATGACCGACGAGAAGAACACAAGCCAGCATTCCCAATTTCTCGCCGCTCCTATGCCTACACTTGTAAGTAACCACTCTCAAAGCATTTTAATCAACCCTCTAACCAATTTCGAGCCTGGCATTCCTAGTGCCTTGGCACTCGATCTCTCTTGAGTGGTCAGACCTTCGGGGCGTCTACCAATTGCTGTTCGCTGCATCTGGTAGCGTGTAATGTCGCGTGCAGATGTGTCTGTTTATTTCAGTCAGTAAGGACTTCGGGTATGCTTGCAGCCGGCAATGCAATACCACTTGACACGATACGACACCGCTTTCAATCAGTTGAGCACCAATTGAAACTTGATTCATGATACAGTCAGTTGATGCTTATTACAGTCAATTTGGTTTGTATCAGGCAACGAGTTTCCTTATGTGATTGAACGGTGCGATGTGGCGCAGCGAGCTGTCAACAACAAGGACAATTCCGTCAATTGCGACTGAGACCTCGGGAATATTTGTTGAGAATACAATTTTTCGAATTGCCTCAGGAAGCTTGTCGAACAAATACATCTGGTGTTCGGTTGATAGACCAGCATATAGTGGTAACGGCATCAGTGAGCCGTGTTTTTGGATTGAGGCCCGTAGCTCCCGCTCGAGACCCTATTACTGCCCCCATGGCACCCACCATTGCTGCCAATTTCCCTGGCTATGGTCCTAACAACACTATTATGATGTCTGCTGTCCTCATTCTGTCAGTTTTAATTGGAGTAGGCTCGGTCAACAACGCGCGCAAAGTGTGTTCATGAATACGGTTGGTGGCCTGTCACGGCCCAAGGAGAGACTTGAGCGAGGAGTTCATGTCGAGATTCTACACACCTAATACTAGAAACGATAACAAAATCTTTTGCATTGATGCCCTTTCAACATTTCTTATCCACGATGATGTCTCTTTGGAATGTATGGTAATGATCTTGGAAACTTGCAGGGGCAGGGGAACAGGGTTCTCTGCTCGCTAAGCGTCTCTCTAAGCAGCTCTAAACTCCTCAGAGATACATATTATAATAGGCTCGTGAACATCAAACTTACCAGATCTAGACAAATCGGTTTCCTTATCTAATATAAACCGAACCTCATGAGTAATTTTATGATCTGGTTTATCTGGCCTACCTGAGGCCTGTTGAGCCTCTTATTTGGAGGGCTGCCCGAAAAGAACTAAAACAGAGTTTACCGAAAGCAAGAAAATTCCGGCCAGCTAAAGTAGGTCTTCTTCTCTAGAATATTCATTCTGTTTTGAAATCGTCGCAGTGTAGTTGGGTGATGGTTGCGGCGAGGTCTTGTCGTTGAACCTTGTTAAGAGGTGCGACGAGTAGCTATGTTCACCGAATTGAGCATGAGTTTCTGAAGCCTTGTTTTATCCTAGGTCGTGGGAAGCTTTCCACAGCTTTTACACTGTAAACAACTAACTCCAAAAAAGGGATCCTAAGCTCGGACCTAGCTAGGGCTGAGACGACATGGGATACTACAATCTCTTAGTTATAGATTCCTGTTTCATAAACTACTTTCTCCCAAGACTAGAGACTTTTAGCTGTAAAATCAGAGGCATTTTTGTGGCATCGTTGGTGATCGTTCTGACAGCCCCAAAAGTATTCCATATCTTTTTAGAATACTTTAACTCTCGACTCCGTGTGTACTCCCGCATATACCTTCGGAGAGATCAAGAAGTGGGATGATTGGTTCGATATCTGATTGCTCTTGCTTTTTCATAGACAAACTTAGCATTAACACCATTGTTATCTTGGATCACTGACGTACCGAAGGCCAAGTTGGCTTCGAACTCATCATATTGCCCATGCTGGGTGCAGATCTCGACCATTGTTGAGATGATAGTATAAATCGTTGCATCTAGCCCAGACAGTGTTAACATGACTTCTTTCACTCCAAAGATCTTTCTCGTACAATTCCTCAAGAAGAGTTGTGACGAAATGGAGGCATTCTTTTTTCTTTTGACATACAGAGCTGGGTAAACTGTTGAATAGCCCGATTAACGTTGATATGTTGGCGGCCTACACGCCCGAGTCAAAAGCTTTATTACTTGCGTTGAGCTTGAGGTATACTCTCAGAAAGAGGATGGGGAGCCTCCTCAGACTTTTTGAAGTCAGGAGGAAAGTTCGAGAGAAGGCTTTGGCGAATTCCGGGTTTTCTGAATTGTTGAAGAATCGCCTCTTCGATTTTGCTTGGGTTCAGAAAGTTCAGAACATCAAGAAGACTTCTTGCCTCCGAATAGAGCTTATCGATCGCCCAAGTTATGGTAAATCTACTACTTCTGTATGAAGAGAGCTCGACTTTTGAAAAGGCCACATCGTCGAAATCTTTGATCAAAGTCTCTCGCTGGTCTTGACTTTCGTGTCATTGATAGAAGTAATTGACAGTGAGGGGTTTGTGAAGAATGAGCTCCGCACACTGTAGAAGAACTAGAGCAAACCGACCTAGATCATTTGACACTTTCTGAGATATATTTACTTGCCTAGTAGTGTCATTGTTGGTCCGTACTCACATCCGCTTGGTACCCGCATCAACTAATAAGGGATCCAATTCCAATATGTCATTAATAGGGACCGAGACCGAGACGCTCAGTACTTCCAAGTCCGCCTGATAAGTTTGTGTGTCTAGCCGGCTCTTCATCAGAACAACACCACCAAATCGTGGCACAACGCCATCTGGGACTTTTGGATCATTCGCATTGTCAAGGATCAAGAGCTAACGAGCATCAAAGATTACATCGCTAGTCCGACTCAAGACTTTGATTGGCTTTCGAACTATCCGAAAACGTCTTGTTTTGCTATCATCGAGTTAGAATTATCGTCAAAGTCGTGAAGACTAAGCTCGCGAGCGATGTTTGAGTATCCTGTTTTTGGTTGATCGGCGCTGTCTACATCGGCCCAGAGAATTGCGTCGAATTTGTCGCAGCATCTGAATCCAAACGTGGCAACTAATGCCGTTTTCTCGACTTCTGGTAGTGCAAGGATAGTGATGATTCAGTTGTTTGCAATCAGTGGAGAGTGCCACCCAATTTCTGCTTCCTTAGTACCTTATGGAAGTAGTCGTCGAGTTAGCTCCTTTGGGATATCTTCCCTACCAATGAGGCCACTACACTCAAGACTCTCATCAATCATAAAGCATGGTAGTCTTGGCACGGAGAGTTGAGATCTTGCGCGGCACGCACAGGATTGGGAACGAAGCTTGCCCCGATAAAAGACCCTTGCTGCGCTTTGTTTCATACGTAATTTCCTGAATCTCTTGCTAATGCTTCCTGAGGTACCACTAAGTTTGAAAGGTGTTTTTGAGGCCTGATTGGCGGTGCGTTGCATTGTTATTGCTATCATGCCAGAGTCACTTCTAGCTGCCCCTAATGACGTGAACAGGTCACCATGAAGGGGTCAAAGTGACCTACATTGGTATTTGTTGGCCAACCTTTGTTGAGTTGAGATAATTTGGTCTATCCTTGGACACGATGTGAGTCGAGTAGGAGATCGTAACGATCTGGGACGCTACTGGTTGTTGGTAAACACTTTTCGTGGCTACTAATGTTGAATTCTACATCGGAGAAAGTCGAACGAAAAGGGTCAGCCATGTGAGCAGCAGAAAGAACTGGTGATTGTTAACGCTTTCTCGTGGAGGGGTTTCGAATGTGCTAGACTTCCCCAAAGCAATCTGCGCTGAGTATATACTCAGAATTCTAAATTCGAGTAGTTTTAATAAAGCATCGTTGAAGTGCTCCGATCTGGGTGTCAGATCGGAGCTTTTCGCAGGCAGTTAGACAAGAAGCTTGATGAGGGCTCCAGACTTCATGAAATGACATACAATGCACGGAGTTCTTCGCTGATGGAAGACTTTGCGTATGGTAATAACGCTTAGAGATAAAGATTCCGGTTGAAGTGATCTCGTTTGGCCCCCAGGCTATCTAAAAGGCTCATGCAACGCCGGTCGATCGTTTGTACGGAAACCAGGCTCGGATTCTATAGCTCAAATTTAGCTATAACTATTTCCTAAGCCCCGTACTTCACATTAGCCTGTGATAGAACAGCACTACTTACCTTTTATACATGCTCGACGAATAATCACTTCCCTTACTGTTATCGTAGAGCAGAGATTGAAACACCCTAGACCTTATGAAATCGCTAAAAGCAAACATGTCAGTAATTCCCGTGTCCTCTCGGGCCGAGCTACGTCCGAGCTCCAGACCAGGGTCCTGGAGCTAACCGTCTATAAAAGCCGTGGGATTGATCCCACAACCTTAGATAAAATAAGACTCTCGAAACCCTCTTTCTCATGCTCAATTCGGTGAACTTAACTGCTCGTCACAAAACAGAAAGATCCTTGTCACGTCAGCAAAAAAAAAAAAAAGAAGGGGGCGTTGTCCCACCACTCTTGTTTTCTCTTTTTCTTGATCTCAATGTGCTTCAACGATACGAAGTCCCCAGATATGTCCTCCGCAAACGGACCAAAAATTATATCTGAGGTTTGCTCTACAACCTGTAAAGGCTTAAGAACCCGGATTTAATGATAGCAGCGAATATGTTTTCTTTCCATCTCAACAGCATTATAATCAATACACGCATAGTTGCCTTGTAAGCTGCAGGGCAGCCGACTTAGTAGCTTGTATGATTCCTTCCAGATATACAAGCCTCAGCTTCCTCCCTTAAGACTATCCAGCTAAATAACAAAGATCACACCAAATTCAAGATAGCCGCTCCGCTAATTCGAACAGTTCCGCCAAAGATTCAGCCTTGGAAGAACAGCTGGTTCCCTCAGTCACGACGTGTTATCCCAGTACGGGTCTCACATCTCAAAGGCTTATATCATAAGGCATATAGCATGGGAAGTCACCAGTGGACCGATACTTGATCAAACTGCATAGAGAACCCGGCCATAAGAAGACTACATTATATGGAATAGGGGGAACTTAATCAATAGATGTGTCAGTTGACGGCAAACCCAGATCACTCGAGCAAGGCCAAGACATTCAACTATTTTAAAATCTAGACTTCCTAAACAGAGTATAGCTTGCCTTTCTTGATGGTCTCAAGAACAGCAACGCTAAGCTCTGGCAGCTTGAAGTTGAAAGCTCCCTTTCGATCAGCCTTAAGCACAGTCTTGGTGGTTTTGACGATGTTGACACCAGTGTGAGGGTCGTTGTGCGCAAAGGGGTCGTCCTTCAGGTTGGTCAAGAGAGTCAACTTGGCCTGGGCCCCAGGCTTAACTCCCTGGAAGGATAGTGACACGGGCACGTCAGCACCCTTAGTGGTGTTGTAAACGGCTCCCTTCCAAATGAAACTGTCTTTATCCTCGTTCTTGCCGGTAACGTAGAAAAGAGGGTCGAAATCGGCGGAGGCAGGAAGAGTGTGAGACATGGGATGCCCGGCGAACAGCTCCCAGACGTACCAACTCGTGGAACGAGTGGTCATGGCACTATCAGCGGCGAATTGTACGATAGTAACAGCCCATTGCCATTTGTTCATGTTCCTAAGCACAGGGGCATAAAAAGTCCCGGGGATACGGTCAGCATTTCTCTCGTATCCAATCAATGAGATGGCTTCGCCAAACGCTTGCTATCCACCAGGGGAACGGCATTAGATCACCCTCCCACTTGGTTCCTCCATTGGGATGAGTGGCAGCAACTTCTCCGACGATGTGAGGAACTTCGTTGTCAAAGAGATCAAACTCATCCACCAGAGCGTTGGGCTCTCGGTAAGGATGGTAATCACCGAGAACATCATCAGGAAGATCAATGCCTTCGCCCTTCACAGCAACAGGGTCCTTAGCATAACCTGAAGCAATAACGGTGATGTCGTCATAAGCCTCGCTGATGGCCTTCTTGAACATGGGCAAACGGTACTCCTTGTAGGAGTCCCATCCAGAGGGGTAGCCAGCGAGCCAGTCCTCGTTGCCTACTTCAACGTAGTGAAGCTTGAAAGGCTCGGGGTGGCCAAGCTCGGCACGACGCTTGCCCCATTTGGAGTCAGCAGGACCTCGGATGAATTCGATCTCGTCGAGGGCATCGTCGATGAATGGCTGGAGGTCTTCCTTGGAGGTGAGGCCACCGTCGAGTGAGAGACCAGCGTAAACACCGAGAATGATTTCGAGCTTCATGTCCTCAGCCCACAGGAGATACTCCATTAGTCCAAGACCATGGGTTTGCTGGTATGACCAGACACCCTCAAAGCCAGGGCGGTTTCGGAGAGGTCCAAGAGTGTCCTTCCAGTCCCACCATGTCTTGTTGGTGTTTCCCTCTAGCATGTTACCACCGGGGAAACGGAGGAGGCTCTTTAAAAACGGTTAGTGATGCTCAAATCACATATGCCGCATCATGAGACTTACAGGGTGCAGGCCTTCCAAAGCCTCGGCAAGGTCGACTCGGAGACCATTCTTGCGGTTCTTGTAAGTAGGAGGGAACAAGCTGATGAGGTTGAAGTCCAGAGATCCCTCAGCACCCTGTCAAAAGTTAGCTTCAGCCGTCATTATATATCCACTCAAAAGAGCCTACCTTGGGGTCAAAGGTAATGGCAAAGGTGTTGTTGCTGTTAGGAGCATTCTTCTTGGGGACCAGCTCAAACTCGTGCTCAACCCATTCCTTCTTGTTAGCCTTGGACTTGACCTTGACGCTGCCAAAGACATCATCGGTGAGGTTGGATTGTAGCGAGGCAGTGAAGTGGCCCTTGTAAGCACCCTTGACCCAGAAGGATCCGGTGTACTTCTGCTTCTTGACATCCATTCCCCAGTAACCTTCGTTGAGGAAACCGATCTGCTTTTGGCTCTTCTTTCCAGGCTTCACGCTCATGGATACTGGCAGAGCTTTGGAGAGGGGATCGTCGAGGCGATTTAGCGACAAGTTGGCACCGTTGATCGACCTCCATCCCGAGAGGTTGACGGGGTACTTTTTGCTGTACTGGAAAGCTCGGTTGCGGACAAGCTCGGCATAGATACCACCGTCGCCGGAGTTGTTAATATCCTAATTCCATTCAGTCAGTGGGCGGTAGTTAACAACCCTCAGATCAGGAGGAGCTCACCTCGTGAAGAAAACCATATTGATGACCGCTTGTGGCGTTTCCGCCCTTGCTGTCAACCTTGATGGTGACAGACTCGGCCGCGACAAAGCATGCCGCAGCCGCCAGGATTGAACTGAAACGAACCATGATGAAGTTGGCACTTTCCAATGGAGAGGTCAATGGTTCAGCGACGATCTCGAGGTAGGTTTCAATGGCTTTTATACATGTTGCAGTAAGCTGTCACTCGCATGAACCATCTCCTCATGTTCTTCCGCTCCAGTCAACATCTCCGTGCTTGCAGCTCATTCTGGGAGGGATATTCCCCAATATCACACGAGAGCGAAGCGGTCCAATGGAAATAGTTATTGAGCTTCTCCGCATTACGTCGATCGTATCATTGACGCTGCCGAGACGGGTGACAACCTTAACTCGTGATGCTAGCCCCCCATATTCTTTGTCAATGCGGGGAGATCGAAACGGTGAAGTCTGGGGCTTTAGCGTGGTGTTCGGGATATCTCAGCCCATGACGTTAGCTGTCTGCCGATCGTAACTTGTTTCCGAGTTGGGGTAAGGTTACACTGAATCAGGGGTTAAAGCTCGGATGATGGAAATGCCTGATTAGATACGAAATGCAAGGATAGGATTCGTGCGCATCGAGAAGCTTGTGTGGGTTTGAGTCGTATTGTCTTTGATCAACATTACCTGACTCGGAATTGCTTCCAGGAACAAACTAGTAACTTTTTTCTGCTCTGTTAAGGTTCATTCAATTCATCCACGAATAAACGTGGTAAATTCTAAGCGACCAAATCCCATTCATGTTAACAAACATCGGTTAATTTACCGACAATTAATGCAATCATTTACAGCACAGGCAGAGTCTTGAAGCAACAGGTCGTTGATGTCATAATCATACTAGTATTCTCTTGGACTAGTTCTAGTTCTATCAATATTACGTCAAGCATGAACAATTCTTTCCTTCTCGTGACTTTTACTCGTCTCCCTTCTCCAAGTGGTCGACCTTCTCCTTGTGCGAAAGGAACTCCTGAGGAGTGTTGACAGGTCGTGACCTGGCGAATTTGACTGTTGACCACACGGATGGCGACTCCTTGAAAACGAGCTCGATCTCTTCAAGGTTGCGGCCCATGGTCTCAGGGAAGAAGAAGTACACCGAGACAGGAACGCATGCGGCGATGACGGCAAAGACAATGTAGTATTGCCAGCCGATAGTATCGAGGGCAACTGGGGTAACCATGACCACAATAAAGTTCCTGCGTTATGTGTTAACAATTGTTTACTAAATAAATGGAAGAGTTCTGCAAACGTACCATAGCCAATGGTTGGCTGTCGAAATGGAAGACATGGCCATACGGAGACGGATCGGGGCAACCTCAGTACAGTAGAGGAAGTTGGCACCGAGGAAACCGATGGGAACAAAGGTGTTGTAAAGGTAGATGAAGCATCCAGCAGCAATCATGGCAGGCTTGTTGTCGCTACCGAAGGAAGTGGTAATGGCGAGAGCAATCATGCAAGCGGACATACCGACACCGCTGATGATGAAGACTGCTCGGCGACCAAAGCGATCAATGGTGAAGAAAGCCACGAAAGATGACAGGAACTTCCAAGTGAGGGCACCTCCACTGAGAACTCGCGACATCTCGGCGCTCATGCCCAGGTTCTTCTGGAAAAGAATGGTGGCGTAGACGCTGACAAGGTTGGAGCCACTCATCTGCTGGTAGAACTGAAGCAAGATGCAAAGAACGAAGCGGTAGAGAAGCTTCTCATCACTGCCAGGCTTGAGCATATCAACGAGACGGGCACCTCCGTCGGAGGTCTCCTCGAGCGAGTGCTCGATACCGGCAACTTCGGCCAGGACCTCAGTTGAATCGATGGGCAGACCTCGCAGAGCTGCCACAACGTGACGGGCCTCCTCGGATCGGTTCTTGAGGACAAGCCATCGGGGGCTCTCAGGGAAGAAGTAGATGGAACCTATCAAGATGAGGGAGAAGGCAATGGCAATGGCAATCGGGGGTCTCCAAGTGACAGGTCCATGGTGGAACTCGAAGAATCCAAGGTTGATCCAGGACTCGAGGGTGTAGCCAAGGCAGATAAAGAGACCGGTCAAGACAACAGCACGACCACGGTTCTTTGCTGCCGACGTCTCACTCTGCCAGACGGGGACGATGGAGCTGAGCTGGCCAACACCCAAGCCAATGATGACTCTGCCAACAATGAACTGGGCAAGACCGAAAGAAGATGCCTCGAGGATTTCACCAATCAAGGTGCAGATGGCGGCGAAGAAGATGACATTGCGGCGTCCAAACTTGTCACCAGTGTAGGAGCAAGTAAGGGAACCGATGAGGGCGCCAATAACGAAAGTGGCGACGACGAAGCCCTGCAGCGTGGACTTGCTGCTCTTCTCAGAACCCTCAGTGTTGACGGTATCGATCTCGGGGAATGTCTTGACCCAATCCTCCTCGGTGAGCAGACCGCCAATGCCAGCTTGGTTGTAGCCAAAGAGAACAAAAGAAGGGGCGACAATGGCGGCAATCTGAAGAATGCTCAACTTCTTGCCGCTGGCACCAAAGTACGTTGGCGTGCTCATCTTCGCGGGTGTCGTCTGATGGAGCTTGAACGTTGAGTTAACGAGCAAGATATCTCTGTTGACGTTGGTGCTCTTTGGACTTTATACCAGATTCACTTCCCTGACTCTCCCATCGGACTAAGACTCCAGTTCTTGCGGAGCCCCATGGGAACGACTGAGGGCAATTGCCCCGTGTTGTGGGGTTTAGTTTTTGCTAGTCAAGCGTGGGATTGAATCTGACCAGGAGGTCAATCTGACCAGGAGGATGTTTTGGATTATTTTCTCACGGCAGTTCGTAACGGCTGGCTTACTGTTGGCCTATCCTTTCAAGTTCTACTCAAGTATACCGGATATTCGGCACGGTCGTTTTTCGGTGGTTCACTATATAGTGGAGACGGTCCCGGGCCATATGGGTCTCGGAGCTCCGCCGTCGTCATTGTCACGAGTCAGAGAAAAGAAAATAAATCGGGTTCATGGGCTCATGACTTTTGAAATGTGGTGATGAGATTGTCGGAGTAACTGTAATAGGCATTTCTTATCACGGAACCGGCCCAGGGACTGTTTTACAAAGCAAGTTGAGGCTTCATGAGGCTCCGTTGAGATCTGCATGTACATACGGCACTGCACGACATGGGCTACGGCAGACGGTGTAGACCCTTGTAAGAAGAGTAGCCAAGATAACTCGAATGCGTGATTGCTTTCACTTCAGAAACTGACTTTTGTTTGAGGCGTTTTCGGACATGGCGGTTCCAGAAGGCTTCTAGTCAGCTACGCTGCTGTAGGTACTGTCGATCTCAATGCCGGTTAACCGTAAGGTAGCTTTCTTAGACTTGATATTTTCCCACCCTAAAAACTTAGGTAATATGAACCAAGGAATCAATCGTGTGAATTTCAAACGGATTCTCCGTCTTCCTCGCCACTAAGAAGGACTCTAGTCCAATGACCAATTCAGGTTGCCAAGCGGTAACGATGACGGATGGAGTAGCAAAATAACGGACAAGACGGAGAAGATACGGGGATAACAACACTTTTCTAGACTAGCAAGATTTCTCCAAATTGTGGATAGCATCTGTAGGACCCTTCCTTCATTTCACTTCCATTCTGGGGAACATTAAGCTCAAAAACGCTCCGTTCTCACCGATGTTACAGTATTAGATTATTAGATTAGCTATTTACCCCGTATCGCTTGCTCAACAAAAATTTCTGATCCCATTCCAAGGATCCACCTGGATGAAATTTCCAGGGTCGGGTGTATCTCGAATCCTACGTGAGGCTCAAATCATGGTGTCCTCGAGGCCACGACCCCCACTCAGACGTGACAAGCTAGTCCTGGACAAAAACACAAGATTGAACACCGCCCTTTCGGTGTGGATTTTGATATAAGTTGGTTCTGTTTTTTTATGTCCCTCCCCCACGGAATAGGGCCTCCGTTGCAGCTGGAGAAAAAGGAAGAGCGCCTACATACTACGTAGTACAGAACCATGCACATGGGGAATCGACTCATGTCACGGAGTACCTCATTTAAGACATGCTGCCTGTGATCAGCTCCGCCCAAATACGCGATGGCTGGTAATAAGCCCAGACCTTTTACGTGACCACGAGATATGCATAACCTGGAAGTAACCATGGAGCGTTACAGATGTCCACATAATCACAGCACAACCGTGACCCAGTATCAGCAAAATACTTGCTATGCTGCTCTTGTCACCATGTTTGAGCAATCCTATTAGTAACACTTAATTGGGTCATTTGAGAGGGGTTTAAGCTTACCGAGGCTGCATCCTACGAGAAAGTGATTCGGAGATAAGGTAAACGCTAACAGACCAAGTTTGGAACACACGCATTGTGACCATCTTTATTATAGCATAGTTTGAGATCTAGCAGGTTTCTATGAGAGATCTGTAACTGCCCATCACATTTTAACGGTCTGGATGAGACTAAGCTTGAAGATTTTAAGATGTTATATTAACAAACTTCGCCACCCTATAGCTAGGTACTCCAAATCTATTATTTGGAAATCTACACATAACTTTGAACTTTTATCCATTCAAGTACTGATTTACTTCATCTTCTATATTGGATTCGTCCTGCTTTACATTTCGTCTGCGTGGCATAGGTTCTCAAACTCGTTTGATGGAGTGGAAATCACCAGCTCAGGCCATTTTCACCTGGGCCAACTCAGCAAGAAACGAAAGTCCATCAGAAATTCAGAGCCATCCTGAACGATGGTGATTTTAAAATTTAGGTAAATTATTGACAGACTAGTCGTAGGGGAGACGTAGTGTTGTAGGATCCGAGAGAGGGGAGGTGGAGACGAATTTCCGTCTAGGACGACTTTCTGTTTTAGTGCTCTATCATCCCTTCCCTCACGTTGCCAAAGTGGAGAGTGACATAATTCCGTCTTCAATCAAGACAGAGCTTCGCCCTGAAGGCAGGCCAGTCTCTTGAATTACTCGGCTGTCGACTGCTGAACGTATCAGAGCTTGTGACAAGATGTGACAGGACAGGAATTCGCTTCTGGGGCAGAAAACTGCCCCGGACAGAAAATCGGACCAGTTTTTGACGTAGAATTCTGTCATGCCCCACTTTGACGACGTTGGAGAGAGGAAAGTGAGTAGGCATGCTGACAAAGTGAAGGTATCACGAGTAGAAATTCAGGCTATCTTGGTCGCGGCTTGGTGTTGCACGCCTAACTGGTCTGCTCCACCTAACTCTGATCGCGTGAGTAGACACGTGACTACTCACGTGATTACAAACGGTACTCCGGATTTTATCGATCTCTCCAAGAGGGAGACACGACCAGCTTTGGCGTGTTGTCTTGCGATTGCGCTGCCTCGCCGTTTTTTCGAACTCTGGCACTACGGCCGTACTATGGCCCTTGCATTCAAGGCCAAGGTACGTATAAGAGCTGTCAAGTTTTGACATATGGATACCTGGGGCTATACAAGGTAGATGCCTCAGGCTCATATCCCCGGGCCGGCCATCTGCGCGGATTGTCGATCTCATCGGGACACTGCAACAATTCTCCACTTGGGCGAACCGGGCCGTGGAAACGTACGTTGCGTCTTTTGCACCGAGCTCATACAGTGGTGAACTAGCAGTAAGTGCTAAAAGGTTGCAATGGGTCATATCATCATATGCCTTCAAGACGCTGTCAAAACCCGAACTCCCGAGCTTATCAATTGCTTGTATGTAACACGTCCGACTGACAAAATTTTTGATTGATTGGAGACATAATTGGGTCTACATGAGTATGAGTTGAAAGAATTATTCAGAGCCAATTTTAGTCAGACCGCTGCGATATACGCTCACGTTCTCAATCGGGCCACCTTCGGTCCGCAACATACAATCTTTACCAGGGAAGCCACCCTTTGACGGACTTCAGGTATACCCAGAGGTAAACAGAGAGATAGTTGGTGACAGTAAACAAGACAAAGATGCCGAAGAAGGGCCAGGCATCAGAACCTTCCACTTGCAGCGTAGATAGGTACTATCTCGGTCAGTGCGTGCTGCTTAGACGATCGGAAATATGAACTTACCTCTTCACCAGAAGCATATTGACAGTATCCGCAATCCGAAGTCGCATCAGGGTTGGCAAGGTAGCCCTTGGTGTTATCCAACCAATCTTGCGCATAGCTTCCACAAGTTGAGTTTGATGGAGCGTCAAAGCGGATGAGCTCTGAATCGGCACATTGAACTGCAATGCGAGGAAGAATGATGGCCACTGTTCCAGAGATCCAGTAGGTGAAGGGTCCTACGTAGTAAAGGGTGTAGCGCCACACTGCGGGCATGAGATACGCGGGCTGTAGGATACCTGGTAGATATAAGGATTAGCGAGATATAGATACGTCAGGAGGTGACTCGTACCGTTGAAAAGTTCAGCAGCTATGACAAAGAAGGGCATGATGTTTGCAGCCATCGATGCATCGGCACTGATTCATAAAGTTAGTGTCCGTCCTATAGACACGAGGAATCATATCTGGAACTCACCTGAGAGCAGCAATCCATTGTCCCCACGAAGTGATGAACAGTTGGAAAAGAACAAACATCAAAAACGTGTAGCCAGCAGCGACACCCAAGGGGAAACCGACAAGGAAGTAAACCAGGACGTAGAACAAGACACCGCCAGCCAGTGCAAAAGGTACTTCAGCAAGAATCTGTGCAGTAGTAAAGGCCGTCCATCCGTATATGCGGCTAGGATACTCGCGTCCCAGCCAGATATTGCGGTTCTCGTCAAACATCATTGACGTTGCGTTGATGATTTCTGGAACAATCATGAGAACGAGGAATGCTGAGAAGACGCGGTACTGCATAGCTGCTTCGGTGTCATTCAGTTGCAAAAAGATGAGGCCGTTGAGGGCAGCGTGAACGACACAGGCATAGAGGCGAGAGTAGACGTAGTTGGGAGTTCGCCAGTACTGAGCCAGCGTCCGGTTTGTGAGAAGGGTTGCTTGTCTCAATGTCGAGGAAGCAAAGCCAGACTTGGCGTGAGCAGATTTTTGGGATGCGTTCGTGGCTTCTTTCGCACTTGTGAATCCGTCGATAGCAACGAGAACATCAGCAGCCTCAGAAGACTTGGCCCATACGTCAGGCCATGACTCTTCGCCGGATGAAGGTTTCTCTCGCACAGGGATCTCGATCAGAAGGTCGGCCACGTTCTTGTGAGGAGGAACCTTGACACCACGGGTTGAGAAGAAGTCGAGAACCTTGGCGACAGGTCCAAAGTAGTACACTCTGCCACCGCGGTTAAGTGCAAGAACTCTATCGAACTTCGAGGTGGTTAGCGTGGGTAATCGAATACTATCCGTGGAGTGAGACTCACAAGATCAAAGTGTTCCTGGCTTGCCTGGTGAATAGTGCAGACAATCGCTTGTCCACCATCAGCAAGTCGTCGCAGCAGTCGCAGAATACTCATCGAGCCCTGACTGTCCAGACCCTAGTTCAAAGTCAGTATCGTACAATTACATAGTCAACTCTGGTACTTACGCTAGTAGGCTCATCCAAGAACAATAGCAGACTTGGCTTTGCACAAAGCTCTACACCGATAGTGGTGCGCTTCTTTTGCTCCAGCGACAAGGAGCCGATAACCATGTTCTGTAGCTCGTTCATCCCGAGAAAGTCGATAATCTTGTCAATATATGCTCGCTTCTCCTCATCACTTGTACTGGCGTTCTGTCGCAGAAGCGCTGAAAACTCAAATGCCTCTCGAACGGTGCTGGTTTCAACGTGGATATCCATCTGCTGACAGTATCCGACACTACTGCCGAAAGATGGACCGACAGGCTGGTCGTCAACTCGCATCTCACCATTGACAGTTCCAGTAGCCTGTTGTGTAAGAACCGTAAGAACTTTATGCAATATGTCAGTTTGAACGCGGCAGGCGAAGGGAATACTGGGCAATAAAACTTACGAGTGCTTTTGCCAGCACCAGATGCTCCAACAAGAGCTGTCAGTTTCCCAGGCTCACAGTAGCCCGAGACATCTTGTAGTAGCTGTTTGTCACCATTCTGGTACGGAACAGTGTAATCCAGGCTTCTCCAAGTGAACGTCGAACCAGACTGGGCCAGCTTCTCATTCGAGTCTGTATCACATGCTGTGTCGACAACTCCACCTACCGTCTGCGGCTGCTCGACGCTCTCTTCATCACGAGTACGCTTTGATCTAGACTTGCTCCATCCCTGTGCATATTCAAGAATTGAGCCACCACTGCGTACCCAATCCACGTATTCCACGATGAACATGTTGATCAGGAGGAAGCCAAAAGTAAAGGCAAGCAGAATACCATAGTTGCGGCCGATGTTACCGTAACTGAAGCCGAACTCACTTCGAATGTACTCACTGCCGTCAATATCCAGTTGACCTGGGGTAGACCCTTTTGATGCACATGCCTGGAAGGTTGAATCGCTGTAGCCTGATCCCGCGGGAATGATGGACTCGGATTGGCAAGGGAAGCTTCGCCCTCTGAACTCAGCCGACATAATGTTCTCGTAGGCGAAAGGGACAGGAGTGATATACTATAGACGATGAGTTGGGGCTTAACAGTCAATGGAACCAACATGTACTTACCGCTAACCAGCCTACCCAAGGAACATCGGAGATCATTCGTTCAACAGACCGGACATAACCGCCGCAGGCAACAGCAATGATGAGGTAGACACCGCAGAATCTAAGTGCGACCTCCAGTTGAGGTGACAGGGCACCAAACACACGGTACGAAGCGGTGAAGGCCATGGCGGCTAAGAAAACCGTTGAGAAGAATATGAAAAAGGCGCCGGCCTAGTCTATTGTTAGTAGATGCGGATGAGTTTTAGAAGGCTTGATATGAGACTTACATCCATTCTCAATCCACTGAGGAAATAGGCAATGATGCTGTATGTTGCACTTTGAAGAAGTATCAAAGGAACGTCAAGCAGTGCTTTACCAATAACAACCGCACTTGGCCGTACCATTGCATATCTCTTCTGACGACTGACGACTGTCCTGTCATGAAATGCAGCGTCCAACTCAGCCAATTGGAACCAAGCGACGAACACAGCGGAGTAGAAGCAGAAGCCACCTCGAGAATAGACACCGCCCGAGTCATTTGGCATATTGTAGAACATGGAGGCGAGCAGAAAGGCGCAGATGATGATGCAGATGTATTTGGACATGAAAGGCGTTTTGTGACCTTTGAGCTGCCAAAAGTCACGTTTGGCGCAAAGGTAAACTTGACGGAAGAAGGAGGTGTTGTAAGATGACTTGGGTCGAACGAAGCGTGACTTTGTGTTCTTGGCATGTGTTGTCAAAGCATCCGGCACAGAAGCCTGGTCGCTTGCCGAAGATCTAGCTGAGATGTCGTTTTGCTCTGTCTCATAGAGCCTGATTTCGTCTTGAACATCCTGGAATGCTTTACTCTCGCGGAACGCTCTCTCCAGATTCTCGGCACCACGAGGAACACTGTCTTTGGCATCCTTTCGAATGATGTCCTCGTCACTTGAAGCGACACTCGTGAGGAAGTCACTCAATGTCTGCCGGGGCAGTCGGTGGTATCCTAGAGCGTGGAAGTAGGCCTCGGCATTTTTGATCGGTCCCTGGTAGAGCATGCGCCCTTGATCGATCAGGAGAACTTTGTCCATGAGGTTGCAGATGGCGTCTGAGGCTTGGTAAAGCGACACTACGGTTGCTCGATCACAAGCATCCGTCATAATACGCAAAGATCGGATAAAGTCGACGGCAGAAGAAGCATCGAGTCCTCGGGTCGATCCGTCCCACGCATTGACAGACGCATCAGAGGCCAAAGATTCCAAGATTGATACTCGCTTTCGCTCACCACCTGATACACCCCTGATGAACTCATTTCCTACCAGCGTGTCCATGACGTGTGTCATGCCGAACGCTTTGCCAAACTCTTGAATGAAACGTGGTGCCTGGTGTAGCCATCGCTTGGGTGTCTTGTTCTGGAGCGCAAAGTCGAGTGTCTGGCGGACAGTCAAGGTTGGTAGGTGAAGGTCGTCCTCGGGGATGTAAGTAACGAGGCCACGATAATTCTTTGACACTTCTTGTGGCGACAGTCCGGAGTAGTCGATTGAGCCTTTGATGTTGAGAAAGGACTTGTGATCGTTGCCAATCGTACGCAGAAACGTGCTGCATCCAGACCCAGGGTTGCCCAACACGCTATCCGAGTTAGTACACCATACTGCAACAGTAGAGTTGAACTCACAGCATCATCTGTCCATTACGGACCACACCAGAGAAATCACGAATCAATGGCCGACCGTCTTCAGGCTTGATCGGCGACACAATCTTTTTCAGTGTCAATTCGTAGATGTCCTGGCACGTCAAGGTCCTCCAGATCGCGTCCTTGACCGTCTTGACGGGAGCAGCGCCCCCTGCGCGACCGTATGTAGTCACTGACTTGAAGCATACGCTCAGTGGCGGAGGTCTAGGGTTATCTTGGTCGTGCTGCAAGTACTTTTCCAGATCCTCAAATGCAGTGTTCTCGTGGGACTCTGTCACGGCTCTGTGAAGCCCTGCAACTGCGTATTCTATGTCTTCGTCGACTGTGACATGTTCGACTCCGTCTTGGGATTCGCGTGTAGGCTCTATATGGCCGGTATGGTGTTCGTGAGTATTGACCCTCGAGAGGAATGTGGGTGGCATGGTGGGTTTGCCTTGTTGTTTAGATGTGTGACCTTGATTTACTTATGAGTATCGAATAAGAAATGTATCCCCGTCGGTTGTTGTGCGTTGACGACAAGGTCAAGTCAGTTTGCCTGGTTCATTCGTGTTGTAAGAGACTTTTGTTATTGAGCATTCATTGCGGGTTCTTCTACATTCTTATATACAATGACACAAGGATTACAATTAAACGTGGTCACTGGCCATACATGTTATTACCTGGATGTGGCAGCTTTATGTACAATTGCAAAATAGCGTTGTCTTGGCATTGCTAGTTGTTGCTTCGAATAGGCAAGTGGGTCCTCGTTACGATTGCAGTGACCCAGATGAAAACTTCAAACCCAATCGGTGTCATCGGCCTCGTAACCCGCGGCCTGCGGATGACTCCTTTTGCCATGGACTATCTATTGTTCCGAACATCCACCTACATCACATTAGTAATTGGGCGGAGCAAATCAAGGCATGCACAGTCACCATCAACATGTAGTCTCCAGGCCAGGATTCGATTTGATTCAGGGATTGGATCTGGACCAGAGCCTTATCGACATTTTATGTCTACGGACATTGAAGCCCCACGGCCACCGGCACCCGCAAAGTGCTGGACGTGCCGCCGTCGCCGTCTCAAGTGCGATGGCACTATCCCGGCCTGCCGAAAATGCATCACCAATGGCTTGGAATGTCCAGGGTATGGCAAACAATTGAAGTGGATGAGCGGTGTCGCAAGCAGAGGTTTTATGAAGGACACCGCATATAAGTCTGATCCTACTCCTTCACGCCCGCGAAAAAAGCGACAAGACCTGGTTGTCCTGGAATATGAGCCTCCATCAAGTCGTGTGGCCTCATCTGCGTGCAGTAGCAGCTCGCCTCTATCAATGAGATCGTCTCCACCAACACAACTCACTGACCCCATCTTCCAAGATATGGGCTACAATGCTAGGTATCTACTAACCTATTGTATGATCCCCAATGAATACTCTCTCATGACTGAAACTTGTCGCTGACTGAATAAAAAGTTGATCGAAAAGTATGCACTGTTATGACCATCTGTGACGAAGCCAGGACACCGTATCGAGAGCTCATGCCTCTCGTCGGGTCATCTGAGGGCGTAGCAAACGCTATGATGGCTGTTGCAGCCCTTCATGCTATGCATGGCTCAATCGGCTCGCCAATAATGTTAGCTCATGCTGCACAGACAAACAACGTTCAAATCAACGAGAACCAGCTCGACGTATTTCAGTCACAACTACTGCATCATTGCATATCTTTTAAACAAAAAGCTCTCGAGTTTCTTTCAGTGGCTCTACAGAACCCCCATCAGCACAACGAACTCCAGACGTTCGGAACTGCAGTTGTTCTCGCTCTCTTAGAGTGCTTCGAGACAGGAGCAGGATCATGGGCGATTCATCTGGACGGCGCAAAAAAGCTGCTCGAAGCTGGGATCCAGAAGAGCTCTACCCTTGAAGCTTTCGTGGAAGAATTGATGCTGTGGGTAGCCATACACTACCTTTATACACCAGGCTAATACTCGAGCAACAGATTCGAGATATTTGGTTCTACATTTGTACCACCCAACGTCGTCTCCACATCAATCTCGACGCGGACATTCTCGACAACAGCATCTGAAACCATTCTATTTTGCAACAGCTTCGTTTGTCCCGTAGAGCTATTACAGCCGATTACATCAGCAACAGCCAAGTCAAGAACCGCTCGACAGGCAATGTTGAATTTCTCCAACACCTCTGAATGCACATCGGCAATCGCAGATTTGAAGTCTGATTTGGTCAAGATCCAACAATTCCATAGTTCGGCCTGGGTCGAAAAGGTCATACCAGTCACTGGATACCTGGCAACTGTATCGCGACAAACTATTGCACATATGTGCCTCATTTGGAAGTTGGCTGCAGCGATATATGTATCCCGTCTACTATACACACTCACCGGGGATGCTCAGTACCTCTCACCAATCGTCGATGATTTAATGACGGCATTCATTCCTATACAAAGCACAGTTCAGCTCAAGTTCCTCTTATGGCCTGCCGTCATTGCTGGTATTTCTACCACGAGGCCCAAGCACAGAGAGTGGACACTATCGACACTGGACGAAATATGGCGCCTGACACTTTGTGCGAATGCCAAGGGTGCAGCAATGGTTCTTCTGAAACTATGGGAGATGAAGGATGCGAGAATACATGAAATGGGGGATGATCGCGGAGAGGATTGGGACTGGCTGTGTGATATGTCGACCCTTGATGGATATTGGCTGCTTTTCTGAAACAAAATACCCTACTCCGAATTACGCGACTTGAACAATTTAGTTATCAAGGGAGTCTATGTGCAGGTAGAAGCATTTCTTTAGTTCTAGGATTCGAA
Source organism: Fusarium sarcochroum (assembly GCA_013266185.1). Taxonomy (NCBI): domain Eukaryota; kingdom Fungi; phylum Ascomycota; class Sordariomycetes; order Hypocreales; family Nectriaceae; genus Fusarium; species Fusarium sarcochroum. The sequence goes on from JABEXW010000758.1 coordinate 24,733, forward strand.
GAAACCCGCCAAGATGTCTATGAGTATGCGTACTTGTAAACCTAAATATGCATCACGTTTATGGGCTTGATTCCTAGCTAGCCTTTTCTCTAGGATATAACTAGCAACGCAAAGGATCGCACTATGAAGGACACCAGGCTGTGCTTTGTCGGTGTCTAGGGTCAGATATACAGTCTAACAGAAGGAGTGGCACGGTCGAAGGTAGCTGCAACGTATTTGATAGCTACAGTTAGGTAGATATTCCATAATTCTTAACCTTCTGGTCCTTTGCTTCCAATTTCCCGCCAACAGCCGTTGAACCTTAAATGCAGGCTTGGAGGATTGTGGAGTTAGCTTTCGTCATGATGAGCCCGACAGTGGCATTCTTCCTTGTTACTGTAGCTATTGAACTCGGCCAGATGTGTTAAGATCCTCCCAAAATCTGATACAGGCACGAAAAACGCGCTTCTCGAATAACAGCCACCTCAGAAAGCTGAGAAGCAGAATCCGGGCAGCTGTCCGAGCATGTGATATGGTGCTTGAATTATGGGGAAATTGTGCTGTTTGCCATCGCCGGGTCCAACCCTACAGAACCTCTCAGAAATACACAGCACTTTTACTTATAGCGCCCCCCTGAGCGACAAGTTACAAAGATATTTTATGCTTAATAACTTATTAGTCAAGCCCTGTAGATGTCACTCGTATTCGGACCGCTGATGACAATGCTTTGGTATTGTAAGCGAAAAGGCTGGCTTGGATGTTGGCGATGTAAGACGAACCGCCAGGTAGACCCACTTTCCTAAAGGAGCACCCGGAGCTTAAGAATCATTGCTGATCCTTTGGTTGACTCTTAGAGTTTTGCCTGCATGAGAAAGATGTTGGTTTGGATATAAAATGGCATGCTTAGACGGTATATTTGGTTTGTTCTACAGAAACACAACCTTTTTAGTATTCTCAATTCAACCTCCAAGATGCGCATCTTTCAGTTTGCCTTCGCTACTTTGGCTTCTGCTGCAGCAGCTACTTCGAACTTCAATGACTGGGCCCATGGTCGTGTCGCCTTGAACGATGTAAGCATTCACTTTCGTTACGCTGGTTCAGGTCCTCCGTTGCTTCTTGTTCATGGGAACCCTCAGCACAGCCTTACATGGCAGTTCATCGGTCCTATCCTCGCCCAGCACTACACTGTCATTGCTCCAGACAACCGTGGTGCTGGTGATTCAAGCATTCCACCTGATGGAAACTACACCGCTGCTGCTTCGGCCGCAGACCTCAAGGGCGTTTTGGACTTCTTGAACATCACATCGGCCTACGTGTTTGCGCACGACAAGGGAGTTGGTATGGCAACCGCACTCGCCATCAAGCACCCTGACGTGGTCAAGAGGCTGGCTCTGGCTGAATACCCTCTTCCCGGGTTTGGCTATGAACAGTCTTCGAACCCAGCACCCTTTTGGGACCTTTACCAGAATTGGCAGCTGGCATTCTTCCAGGTTCCCGACCTAGCTGAGTTTCTCATGTCGGGCAAAGAGAAGCAGTTCTTGCAATGGTACTTTTTCCACGGCAGCTACTCTGGAGGTGAAAGCTTTAGCGAGGACACAGTGAACAGATACACTAGCAGTATCTCGAAGCCGGGATTCCTCAGAGCCATGCTTGGACCGTTTTCCAGTTCAAGTGTTTATCAGGATGCAAACTTCTTTAAGGCTTCATTGAACGCAAGCAAACTGAGCGTGCCGGTGTTGGGAATGGGCGGCGAAGCGAGCTTGGGCTTGGAATCAGTTCTTCGCCAGTCTTTCGAACCCATCTCTTCCGATGTTGAGGTCGATATTATTCCAAAGGCAGGACATTGGATCGGTGAGTGCCACTTCTGGAGTCAAAGAGATAATTACTAACTGCACATTAGCCGACGAAAACCCAAAGTGGACTGCGAACCGTGTAGCGAAATTCTTTGGAGAAGATGACTCGACTCCGTCAAAGGTTGATCTGGCTTACCTCGATGATATGGTCACGCTTGATGTTGGTTACTTTGGTACGAGAAGGAACTTCAAGCTGGGTTCTCAGTGAAGAGTAGGACCACCGATTTAACAAGAGAACATTACTGCCACACTTCTGCAGTAAGAATTTTTAGTACTTTTATTCTCAAGACTCCAATCGTCGCCTCATGACAAGAGTCAAAATACAAACTTCCTATTAGATATATAATTGATCAGTAGATTGTGTATTCGGGAGTGCGTGTTAAGAAGCTGTAGGTGAATTTTCAGCCTAGGTACTTGAATATCGAAAAACACTACTTCAAAAAGGAAAGAAAACAAAAAATATATCGGCTCAGGTATTGCAAAAATGCGACCGAGGGGAATCGAACCCCTCTCTAACGCTTGGAAGGCGTTAATGCTAACCACTACACCACGGTCGCTTGTTGTTTACAAGAGAACACCTTGTTCTGATGCGGCTTGACGAGCATAACATATATTATATACAGCACGGCGGAGAAGATAACTAAAGGCATTAGGTGACGAAGTCTCTGAGATTGGAAGCAAGAAGTGACTTCTTTGTTCCTGTTAAGACTGACCTCTCACTTAGTTCAGGCACGCAAAGCAGATTCACATGCTCTCCCGTGTATATGGTTTCGTCAAAAGGTAATTGTATACAATGAATGTTGCACCAGGCAATGATCTAAATCTAAACTTATATACAGGCCTTCAAAGCTAGCAACACGCTTACTTGGTGGAGCATCCGATACGCTTGGAGCTGATGGCAATGTCATCGTACCAGAAAGTGTTGGCGGCTCCGCTGTAGGACTCCCATCCGAAGTAGACACCCTTGATCTTGGGCTTGATGGAGCCACTCTTCCAGCCGTTGGTGTAAGACTTGGAAGCACCAGCCTTGTAGGTGAGGCCGGGAACAGGCTTGTTGTTGAGCCAGGTAGCAATAGTACCATCGGGAGACAGATGGTACTCAAGACACTGCCAAGTGTTGGCAGGGATCTTCTTGGAGGCAGCAATGCCTTGGGGAGAAAGGTCGGGAAGAGTGGCGTCATCAGACTCATGGTTGTACATGAGGATGCTGCTCTGTCCGCCAATGCGGAGGTGCTTGCCTGATCCCTGGGCAGAGTCAGGCATGGTGATGAAGGTGACGTGAGAGTCATCGAGAGCCTTGGCAGTCTTCCTAAAGTTGGGAAACAAATTGTCAGTGACTGTTCAATTAAAAGAAGGTTGTTTGTATTTGACTTACATCCAAGTCCTGACATAAACGTGACCATCGGGAATGGCATCCGTGCCAAAGAACTTGTGCCCACAAAAGCCATTTGTGCCACCGGTGACCTTGATCGAGTTGCTGCCGCTGTGGCCAGTGGTCTTGTCGAGGGAGACACTGCCACCCTGGTCGCAATCGGGGGCATACGTGGGCCACGCGACCTTATCCCATCCGCTCTCAAAGTCCTCAGCAACCTGGCCGAGGGTGAGAGGAAGCACAGAAAGTGCAGCAAGAGCGATTTGACGAAGCATAATGAAGGAAAGTAAATAAGTTAAGATAGAATATAGATAAACGAAAAGAATGGAATGCCGAGAACAAATCAAGGGCCAAGCAGAGCGCGACGGTACGGCATCTATATAACAAACTCCCAATTAATTCATGCTCAATCTCCAACAGCCTGCAATTATTAGGGATTGAGGCCTGAAACAAAAGCGATTCTCCCTTCAGCGGTTATTGGTTGGACAAGGATTAATGTGCACGCCCGCGGTTAGCACGGAATAGAAAACCCGCAGAATCGGTCTTTCGGCCCCTGGTACCGAAACCTGAGACGAAGGTGGGAATTTTCCCGCAAGGGGTATGAAACATTGTATTTTTCCGTCTCTTGATTGCGCTTTTGTTTTATACCGCCAATTCTATGTCCCCTTCGTTGTGTTGATTTATCACGTTAGACATGTGTGATCCGACATATTATACCTTTTTAACCGGAGCATCGCCACGTTGTTTCGTAGATCACCCTAACCTTTATTCTGCGTACATTGGATCAAGATCCTTGTGAGAACCTCTCAATGCGACGGTACGCAGCTTGGTGCAGCCAATTGAAGCAGCTTGCAAAGTTGAACAATAAGTTTTGTATTGCTGCATGAGCGCTACCTCGATGTCGTTTAAACCAACATTCAATACCACTTCGTGGATGAGATGGGAGCAATTCCACTTGGAGTTTATGAGACCACGCCATCTGAAAAGTTTCAGTTACTGCCGTGGTGTCAATACAGCGTCTCTGATAGGTTTATTTGTGTCATGTTGTCAGTTTTTCAGTCAGCTTACACGTGGGCCTCGCATGGCCCAATTGCATAAGTTGGTAGTTCGTTTGTCAGTCAGATCAACTCCACCGCTGGCCAGCTTTTTTGCTACAAAAACCAATCCTTGATGTACGCCAGAACATGATTTGAACTTCTCTTTCTCGCCAATCTTTGCCAAGTCTTTCAGGTTGGTATAATGAGCGTCTCTCTCCCAACTACACCGCCTCGAAGGGGCGACCCTCACGATGACGGCGAATGGAGATTCGAAACTCTCACAACGCCCTGTGAATGGATTGAAGACTATCGACCTGGTGGCTACCATCCTGTTTCGCTGGGCGATCTCTTCAACCATGGCCAGTTCAAGGTTATCCGAAAGCTTGGGGAGGGCTCTTATTCAACTGTTTGGCTAGCGCGTGATCTGAGGTTAGCTTACGGCCCATCAACTCATCATGTCGCTGCTAATTCCTTACCAAGAAACCTCCGATATGTCGCTTTGAAAATACTAGTCTCAGATATTGAGCCACCATCCTACGAGCTGCAAATCTTGCACCATCTCGCTAAAGTGGCTCCGAACGACGGAACCCACCACGTCACACAGCTTCTGGCAGAGTTCGAGCATCACGGGCCTAACGGTATACACAAGTGTCTTGTTTTTGAACCTATGGGATCGTCTGTCAATTCTATGGTCGAGGAACTGCCCCAATTCAAGCATCGAAAACCGGGAGTCAAGATCCGTTATCCACCCCAAATGGCAAAAAACATCCTAAAGCAGGCTCTGCAGGGTCTGGTATTTCTTCACCAACATGGCGTCGCCCAGGGAGATTTTCAGCCAGGGAACATGCTCTTTGCGCTCAAAAATATTGATGCACAGGATGAATCCGTGCTTCATCAGGATGTGACTGAGATGATATCCCCTCCAGTGGAGAGGCTCGACGGGAAACAAGACAAATGGGCGCCTCGATACCTCTATATAGCGCAGCCATTGTCATCTTTCGTAGATACTGCGCAAGACTTAAAGATCAAGCTGTCTGATATGGGTGGCGGTGAGTACCATCCATTTAGGCCTATCTCTACATGCATTATAGCTTACGAAAAAAATAGCATATTTTCTTGACAACCCCCCCAAGAAATCTATTGTTCCGGTGGGCCTACGGGCTCCAGAGTTGATTCTTAATGGAGAAGTGGACAAGTCTCTCGATATTTGGAGCTTTGGCTGCCTAGTTTTCGAGCTCATCACTGGTCAGTCTCTTTTCTGCGTAATGCCGGCAGATTCCGAGACTGATCAGAATGATGACCACCTCCTCTTTCTTGATGAACGTCTGGGTCCTTTGCCAGATGAACTATACCGCCAATGGACGACTTCCTCACTATACTTCACACCGGAGAGGAAGCTCTACAATTGCCAACTTAGAGGTGTTCCTGACGGCGGAGAGCCACTTATGTTGGAACGGGAATCTATGGAAGAGTCTTTTGACCAAGCAAAACCGGACTTAACCGAGGAGGAAGCAGACAAGGTGAAGAAACTCATCCGGCGAATTCTTCAATATGATCCTGCCAAGAGGCCTTCAGCTGCAGAGATCTTGCGTGATCCTTGGTTTACCGAGGATAAAAGTCAAGAGATAGTCTAGATCTTTGCTCTCATACACCACAAAAAAATATTTCAAACATACCAGGTATACGCACAAAGTGTTATTAGTCTTTGCGTACCCAGACCCTGATAGCAAACAAGTGCGGGGCCCTTTACAGCAACAGACTATCATACTGTCTTGGTTCTCAAGATAATGCAATGGTATCGATATGAATGAGATGCTTCGTCGATCACCCGAAAACAGTAGATAGGGATATAGGTTTCAATCAATGTTTATTTACTAGATATCTGAAGATACAAGGTCTATAGTACTACTCACAAGCCGCACTAAGGGCGAGAGATCTGCACGTTACATGTGAAATCTCTCAATCACCTAATTCTTTGGCTTGATAAAGGCCCCCTTTGTCAACTTGACGACGAAAGCACCACGCTCAATGGTGTTGATAAAGATGTAACCCGACTTGAAGTAGGCGTAAGATGACCAGGTTCCGACGAAGGAAACCGAACCACCACCAGGAAGAGCATCATCCTCGGGGTAGATGTCGAACCAAGCTGCCTCATAGACACCACCTCCCGTGGGGTCCTCGGGGATTGAGCGGCCATCAAGAACTCGAAGACCAGCACCGTAGTGAGACTGGTAAATGTACTTGTCAATGACGTATTGGTTGTGGTCAATGGACTTTGTGGGGTGCTTGAAAAGTCCAGTCTGCTTGGGCTTCTCGAGATCACGGATGTCCCAGATGAAGGTCACGGGGTAACCGTCAGCGCCAGGTCCTTTTCCATCTCGCTCGTCAAGCTCGTCATCGAGAACGAGGTACTCTTGGTTTTGGGTATCGAGAACCCAACCCTGGTGAGTGTAAGAGGCACCCTCGTACGAAATGCGAGAGATGATGTTGGTGACATTCGCCTTGTCAGTCACATCGTAGATAGTGAGGGTATCCTCATTGTATCCGTAGCAGATATCGCGTCCCTGGTAACGCTTATCAGGTCCACGGTAGACAATGCACTGAGCATCGTGGACATAACCATCACCCTTGGCGCAACCAAGAGACTCAGGGTTGGATGGGTCAGTAAGGTCGAAGAAGTTGAGTCCAGACAAGCAGTTGGTGTCGTTTCGTGGCTGAGCACCCACAGCAACACCATACTTCAGCTCCTCGTTGATCACGACATTATGGGCACGGCCAACGGGTAAGAGAGCACTGAAGTGGCTGGTAAGGTCCTTCTTTGCGTCAAAGACGACGGGTTTCTTGGGGTTGATCTTGAGTAGCTTGGTCAAGTCAAAGATCTGGACACCGTGACCAACAGCCTCAGATCCAATCACCACATAGTTCTTGTATGTGCGAATCTCACGCCATTGAGAGGGCACAGAGTATTGCGGAAGGCGGCCAAGGTAGACAAGCTGACCCTTCTTGGTAATCTCGGCAAAGGCTGTTCCATCATATTGGCCGATGGCGACAAACTCACGGCCATTGTCAGAGGTCCAACCCCAAGAGGACGAACCCCTACCCTCAGTGCTACCAAGAGCACTGTGACTCAAGAAGGAGTAAAGATCGGCCTAGAGTTGAGAGTCAGTATTAATTGTGGTATTAGTGCTAGACTCTTTACTCACGTTGTGGCATGCAAAGGTGTTGTTGGAATCACCCTTGATAGCCTCTGCGAAACCTTTGACACACTTGGTATAACCTAGCTTGGGGTACTGCTCGCTAACGAAAGCACCAGCTGCGTCTTGCTTAGCCCAGACGGCCTACTGGAATGTTAGTTGTCGCAAAGTAACAGTTGACGATGTGCTTACCTGCTTGCTGGCCATGAGCTTGTTGTGAACTTCTCCTGAGTCATAGAGCCTGGCGGCCTTCTCCTCATTGACCTTGATCTCCTTGGCGTCGACATAGGAGCCTACAGCAGCCAAAGCGCTGAGGAAAAGAGTTGATCTAACCATCTTGAAGGAGAAGAAGATAGATTGGATGACTAGGGATGAAGGAAAGGGCCCAAAGAAAGTATTGCGAGGTGAAGAAGACGCCTTTTATCTCCTTCACTATCGGTGAGTCGGGATGATCGGACGTAAACTCCATTCCACGACATAACCTGCATTAGATTCGACATTTTGCCATGCACGGTAGACCTGCCTTTTGTGATCGGAGATTTGCATCTTCGCGCTTAACAATTTCAGCAGAAGCCAATCAGCGAAAGAGTAGGGTCGTACCTTTGCTCATTCTCTCATCTTGGCGATAGTGGCGGCATTCGTTGTACAACGGAAATACCCCAGATCTGGAAGGTGTCTGGATTGGGTCATCTGGGGCACGCTTGGTTATCGGAACCTATTTTATACCATCTAGGTAATGAACTGCACGACAAGGTCCCAAGATCTATCAGGGTGCAACCTAGGGGCCGGGTGATATCTGTAATAGGCATGTTCCTTTAGGAGATATGGGTGTCCTATGTAAAGGCATCACAATGCAACACAACTATGTCTCACAAAAGTTCTAGTCAACACAAATGACAAGCATCTTATTGGGCAGAGATGATATCTTGGTGATGTCGCAATCGCTACACAGCCTTGGCTGTTACACCAGCGAGATACCAATCCCAGTCCGGCAGGTGAGTTAAGCTTATTGGCTAGCCTTCTTAGCTTGGTCATAAGGCCGACGCTTTTTTTAATCTTATCGCGAAGCTTAAAGGCGCAAATGCGACGCTGGGGTCTTGGCGTTTGAAAAAGTCCTCAATGAAGGTGATTGATTGGAGGAATTCAGGTGGAAACAAGATTATGCCGATGCAGATAAGGCGGCTGCTCTCCCTTGTTTATTTCATAGCATTCGTTCAGATGATATAGTTAAAACCGGAAGCAGATCTTACTATATGAGTTGCTTACCTGCGCCGTCTGCCAAGGCGACTCTGGATCAAAGTGAAAAGGGGACTTTGTGGTCTTGTCTAAAAATAGAGGCAGCTCCATGCGCTCGCTGGAGAATTATGATGTGACCTGAGACTGTCGCCAAAGCCTTCTAGGAGAGTAGCTGCATGAGTCAAAATGTCGCATCCCCCAAAGCGATGAAGTCTAGGCAAGTTTTACCTATGCCTATGATGGTAACTTGCTGTAGACATCAGGCTTGAATTTATAATGTATTAATAGTCGCTCTTATTACTACGATTTACTGACCGCGGCAGCACTATGATGCCATCAGTTCTCGGAATAACAAATGCCGAGAGAAGATTGTGATCAGTTGAGGCTCAACTCCTTACCCGAACAGACACGTACCTGGAGCCAGTCTCTCGGAAATATAAAGACTGATCATCTTTTCCGCAACGTCATAATGAGCTTCGTTCTGATTATCAAGCAGATTGGGATTTGTTCGGATTTCTAACCGCGGTTCCCCTCAAAAGGCGGGGTTTGGTCCGGGTCTCAACTCGGCCTAATGCAGCTCGATATCAAGACCAGCTTCAACGTGTAACTTCATTCAAACACCAGAATACAATACAGAAAATCAGTTGCAATGCCGTCCAAGCCCTCATTTGACTCTCTCCCACTACGTAAAGATGGTCCTCACGGAAACGCTTGGGGCCTTTTTGGCGATAAAGATGAATGCGGCATGCTCAACCTCTTAACACCCGAAATTACAGCCAAGGCTGCAGCAGAGATACGCGATGGAGTTCGTGTTTCTACTGACTGGCCTCTCAATCGAATGTCGCGACCATGTTTTGGCCGTGCACCTTTTAAGCATGAAATCAAAACCAAGACCCCTCGTGCTGTCAATGACGATACCTTGATATTTAACACGCAGAGTAGTTCTCAATGGGATGGCTTTCGACACTACGCGTATCAGAGCGAAAAGCTCTGGTTCAATGGCAAGACACTTGATGACCTCATGTCAACAAGCGTCAATGGTATACAAGGTAAGGTCGTGATCTGCCACTTGGGGGACTGGCAATAGCTGATTGATCTAGCTTGGGTTGAGCGAGGTGGCATCGTCGGTCGTGGAGTGCTATTAGATTACGCAGCTTGGGCTGACAAGAACAACGTCGAGATCACACCTTTCGAAACAAGATCCATCACCGTAGCGACATTGCAAGAAGTTGCCAAAAGTCAAGGCACCACATTTCAAAAAGGCGACATTCTCTTCATCCGATCAGGATGGGTTCGTGCCTACGACAAGCTCTCCGACGACGAGTGCAAGACTTTAGCAGATCACAAGGTCCCGCCGGCCCATGGTATTGAGTCGTCAGAGGTAACCCTCCGGTGGCTTTGGGATCAGTCTTTTGCCGCAGTTGCTGGTGACCATCCCAGCATGGAGGCTTGGCCTTGTCAAAACACCGACTTTTTTCTGCATGAATGGCTTTTGGCTGGATGGGGAATGCCTATTGGCGAATTATTTGATCTAGAAAGATTGAGTGAGGAGTGTCAGAAACGCGGCAGATGGTCCTTTTTCTTTTCAAGTATGCCACTAAAGGTAAGTTCCTTGATCAAGCCTTTACGCGCCAGAAGCTCATGTATCTTAGGTACCCGGAGGTGTTGCTAGTCCGCCAAACGGTGTTGCTATTTTTTGATGCATCGACGTCCAGTTCGTTTGGCTTGGGCGGTCTGAAGTATCGCGTTGTAGATATATATTCTGTGTATGGGATATACGAAGTTACTCAGGTCATGTCCTCTCGGACTATCAATACATACAGCCGTCCTAAATATGGTCGTGAAAAGTCTTGAGGCCCTCCGCTAATTGCATGCCCTGCACACTTATCAGACGATACCAATCTTAAGACAACGTTTTGAAACACCTTGCTTCAAACAGAAGATCGAGGCTCTCGGTCTCTTCATCCCAGCACGGAACATGATACTCCCTCGACGATATTGTCATCTCCACTCTCACAGAATGAACATGTTCAGAAGCTGTCTTGGTCCATATGATAGGCATGTCGCCAAAGTGAGTTTCGTATAGGTAATCGGCATAGATCTTGTAGGTTTCCATTTCGTCTTCCGTCAGCTTTCTGAGTCCCATATATTCCTCGGTTGGGGGAATGACGTCGTCGGATACATCGGAAATCCCAGTAGTTTTGGGATACACAACAGATATGCTCTTCAGGCTAGGCATGTACTTCATAGCGATGGGCAGCCAGAGTCCTCTATCCGTGGCCGAGAGAGCGAGCGCGAGGTGATGCACAAGGGACGGCCAGCTGTCATCGCTGCACATGTCGCAGAACTTGTAAAAGCTATGCTTGTCAACAAAAAGGATGTCCGTGTCGGGATCGTATTTCCGACTCCACGGCAGCTTCTTCAGGGCTACACGACGAGCGTCGGCACTGACTCCCAAGAGGGAGGTGTACGGGTTTTCAACTACCAGTTCTGCGATCGATCCTGATTTGTAGTCTGGTGGCAGTATACAAACACCTTGCCCCGAGCGAGCCGATGCGAGAGCCAGGTCCCATATCTTCAGCCTCAGTTCAAGCGGAAGACGAGGGAAAGGTTTAAATTGAGGGTCTGAGAGGGCGTTGGAGCGCGGCATTGAGGGTTGAGTTGATATGGACGTTGTTGAATTGATGGAATTTACTTGCGTTCGGGCGGGGCCTGCCAGGTGAAATAACCCAAGGTAAATTTCTATCAGCCTTGGAACCAGCCTAGCTAGGCTGGGCTGGGCTGGGCTGGGCTGTGAGAGTGGCAAAACGGCCTTATATTTTGGTGGTATTGCGCCCCGCACACAGCCACCATAAAGCTCTGAGCCTTGATTGTGACTGAAAGCCACCTCGAGCCTTCTTACTGGACACTCTAGATTATTCCCGCAAACTGAATTACAAAGGCCTTGGTCCAGAACCATTGGACATTCTTCTTTGCTCGCTTCGTCTGGGTTAATGAGCAACTACGAGACAGTCGCTTGAGGCGATGTGACATGTAACTAGAAATGCTACCTGAAAAGGAAGCCTCGGGATGGTTTAAAATTGCAGTGAACGCATGCACAGCTCATCTCACATTGACCACCATCCGTTATGGTCCATAACTTATTAACGACGAATCAATATGTAGTGGCTGAATATAAGAATCCTAGTATTATATTTAAATAACTGCGTTCTACAAACCTTGTATATCTTAAACTTACCTCTTTAGCTGGGATGACGTTCGAAAGTCATGGTTGACCTACTTGACCCTATGTATGTAATAGTTATAAAGACTTCGCTGGAGAACCCGTCACAAGGCTATTATTTCCATATAGCAGACCTATATCGACTAAGATTTAGATATAAATTATAGAAACATATAGTCTTTCTAATAATCAGATCATATCTCGGGAAGGCAGCACGATTAGATAGGAAGAAGTAAAGCGATGATTATATGAGTAGCATCGCAGAAGGTCTTGGAAAACTAGAGAATGAGTCACGGATGCCACGTTGCTAGGTCTTGTTAATGGTACAAATGACTCAAATGTTATAGCTGATCTGTTGATTGAGATACCAAAGATCCAACAGTCATTGGGTCGACGCAACACAACTGTACGCGCCACCCAATCGGAAGGAAGTATAAGTGCTTACTGCTTTACGAGTGAACAGAGTGAGTCAACGGGATGCTCCCGACTGCATTTGGGCGCAGAATAAGACTGAATTAGGTAACGTATGCGGCATAAAAGGTATTGCGTAATCGTACGACTTGAAGTATAAGAAGAACACGCGGGGCTTCAAACATACGGTGATTACCTATGCTATACGGCCACTGCTTTTGGTGCTCTCAAAGCTTAGAGGGCTACTCGATATAACATCTCACAACCTCTTGTTGCACCCCACAAGCTTGTTTTCTCTCTACTACTTGAACAATGGCACAATCCGGAGACGTCCCAGCGTTTGACAAAGCTTTCGCCCAAACCCTCTGCGACCTTGAGCTTCCGAAATGGATTAAATTCTCTCCCGACGGTCAAAAAGTGATATACTCGACAAGTCTTGTCGCTGGGCACCGCAAAGGCAAGAACAGCATCTCGACGTTATGGTTGGCGTCAACCACAGAACAAGGCTCGTCACGCCAACTGACTTCAGGCTTGTTCGACGACACCAGTCCTACTTGGCACCCTGATGGTAACCAAGTAGCCTTTTTGTCCAACCGTGCGAAGGCAGGAGAAAGCTCTGCGATTTGGCTCATGCGTTTGGACGGCGGGGATGCAATTCCCATCACGCCGTCCGACAACGCCCAGGACATTGACACATTTGCGTTTTCTCCAGATGGCAAGACAATCGCTTATATCTCTGCTGACGAGAAGAGCGAGGAGCTCAAGGAAAAAGAAGAGAAAGACGAGTCTGATCCCGAGGTCTGGGGTGAGCGGTGGGAGCATGCTCGGCTGCGGCTTGTTGATGTCGCGTCTCATGAGACCAAGGTCCTTGTCGGAGGTGATCAGCACATCGCTACTATGTGCTGGAGTCCCGATGGGAAAACTCTGGCTTTCCTAAGCAATGAGAACCCTCAAATTGAGGAACCTGGCCTCACGGGCACGGCTATATCTGCTGTCAATGTCGACACTGGCGTGGTCACGCATCTGTGCACAACCAAGAGTGAGCCTTTCGACCTGACTTGGGCACCAGACGGCCAGATTTATTTCATCAACTGTACTCCTGACGGGAGGAATACTGGAGGAAGTGCTGTTTACAAGGTCGATTCCGTGGCAGCCTCGACAGGTCCTGTCAAGATCGCGTGCGGCGTGGACGACGATGCAACAGGGCTTCTTGTAGCAGGCGAAAGGCTTCTCCTGAATCGCAGTTTCAGGCTGTCTGATGTGATCAGCGAGCTGGGCAAGGAAGACCTTTTCCATGAGAATAAGGAATTTTGGGCGTGGGATGTCTTTTACAGTCGTGAGACTGGCATTCCAATGCTCGCGGCTAGCTTATCAGATGTCAACACGCCTTACGACGTCTTCATCATCGAGGCGGGCAAGAACAAAATCAAACTCTCTGACCATGGCAAACCGCTTAAAGACCACCAGTTTGGCTCTTGTACCGTCCTCACTTGCCAATCCGCAGACGGTGAAGTTGAGCTGGACGGTCTATACTTGACGCCAGTCTCAAAAGCAGGACCCAACGGGACTTCCGAGGAACCGCTGCCAACATTTGTTCTTATCCATGGAGGTCCGACATCCCGCGATTGTGACAGCTTCGATGCAACTTGCTTCAATTGGGCCCCGTACATTCTTTCCAAGGGCTACGGCGTGCTTCTTCCCCAGTACCGTGGGTCAAGCGCACGCGGTGAAAAGTTTGCTTCGTATAGCATGGGTGGCCAGGGAAAATACGACTATGCCGACGTGGTGTCCATAACGGACAATGCCATAAAGAAGGGTTTCGCCAATCCCCAAAAACTCATTGTGGGTGGATGGAGCCAGGGCGGTCTCATAACGTATCTGTGCAGCGTTCGGAACGGCCTACACGGCCTTGGCTGGCGCTTCAACGCAACTATTGCGGGTGCGGGCGTGTGTGATATCGAGAGTCTTTGTATGACAGCTGATTTGGGGTCAACTAGTGAGGTTGAGTTGGCTGGTGGAGATACTATCTGGACACTGGGGAAAGGTGACACAAGGAATCGTCAGGGGAGCTCGCTGTGGGAGGTGGCTGGGGCGGTAGAGCACTCTCGTCGTACAGGAGAACCCGTTATTCCGCCCATGCTGATTTTGCATGGAGCGAATGACGTGCGCTGCCCATTTTCCCAGGCCGAGGGCTTTCGCCGAGCCTTGAGGGCACATAAACTACCTTGCGAGTTTGTAGCGTATCCTGGTGAGGGACATAGTATTAGGCAGCAGAGGTTCTGGCTGGATATGTTCGAGAGGATCGGGAGATGGTGCGATACCTATATTGGGCCTGGGGCCGAGACCAAGTTGGCCATCAGATAAAATAGCCTAGGATCAGGTTCCATATTGAGAGTGTTACTCAGTGTGTTACTTAGAAATTGGCTCTTGCAGTGACAGAATCGACGTCTATATCCGAGCCATGTTTATTGTTGCCGCTGTTAGTGTTGTTGCCATGCTTTGCTCTTCGTTTTGTGTGTTAGTCGACAGTCTCTTACCAGCGCGCTTGGTACCAGTGGGAGACTTTGCATATTCCTGGCACTCTTCGCAGATGCATCATACTATCAGTATCTAGACAAACTGCGAGGATCGAGATTAATATGTGATTTATTAACCCGACTTACAGCAATGTCGCAGCGAGAGCACGGGGGTCTACTCTAGTCAAGATCTTTGCTCTACTACTGCAGTGTGGCATGTGTCTTATTCATTTCCAGAATTCAATATCTCTATTGTTTAGTGAAACAACGGGAATTTTAACATAATCTCCAGTCATTGTCTACTTACAACATACCATCTCAACCGATGCTTGTGTAGAAAATAGCACAGACTAAAGGATGTACCTGAACCCTGAATCCCGAAGTCCTTGTGTCGAAGCCATGTCGGTTTTACCATTGCCATGTTGCATTGCATTCGCCTCGTTCTCAGCTCGCTCAAGTTTCTTATTCTCCCGTTTGTGAACGTAGCGCAGTAAAAGTGCAAGTAGAGCAACGAGCACACAGATCGCCGCGTTGGCACTACCGCCAGGCGTGTACTGAGGACCGTGGCTACTTGGGTACATGTAAGACCCATATATAGTTGCTGTGTTGCCGAACATGTTACAGATAGCGATGGTTGCTGATCGTTTGACAAGTGGGCGGGGAAAGGAATTTGCTACCCATGACACGATAATCTGGTCTGAGAGGAAAAACAGTGAGTACGAGAAAATATGAAGAAGATAGGCGGACCTACAAGATGATATGGAACCCATTGGCATGAGAAACATGGCAAAGAATCGTGCCCCGACCACTGTAGTTCCAGCCGCAATGGCATTTCCAGCGGCTGCCAAAAGCATGAGGAAGAAGATGTGCAACGATCTATCGTTTGTTTTGGCCGAGCTCAATGTGACGCAGATTGATAGAAGAAAGGTAGCAAACTATGACCGAGTTGAACACTGTCAGTAAATACAATTCAGGGCACGAGAACCAGACGATGCAACGAAAGTTAATACGTACCCATGCTGGAGCTGTAAGCCAAAGCGTAGTAATCTTGCCATAGCCAAGAGTTCCCACAATAGTAGGGAAGAAGTATTGGAACGTTTGCGAGACCAAGCTCACATGCTGTAGAAGGAGGAAAAGGTATAGGCGATAGTCTCGTACAGCCAATTTGACACCATCCCAGACAGTCTGTTCGCCATAAGCATCGACCTCGCTGATATCCTGGGCTAGCCTCCACGCTGCGAATGCTCGCTCCTCTTCGGATAGCCATTTCGTTGTGTGAGGGTAGTTGGGAAGAATGAATGCGGCGATGAAGGAAAATCCGATTGCAGCCACGCCTTCCTAGTAGGGTGTTAACTAGTAAGATCGACGATGTTCTATACAAAGAAAAATGAGGGTTAGCTGCGGAGGTGATACTTACGATGATGAATAGCCATCTCCAACCAGCAATGCCATGGGCCCCTTCCATATCTCCCAGGATAGCAGCACCAAGTACTCCGCCAAACATGTTTGCCAATGCATTTCCTGCATAAAGCCAGGCAACACGCCGGGTGAGCTCAGCTCTCGTGTACCAGGAACTCATGAGGAAGACGGCTCCAGGAAAGAATGGAGCTTCCACGAATCCTAGGAAGAAGCGAATTACAACAAGATGAGTGAAACTTTGAGCTGCGGAATTGCAGGTAGAGACAACTCCCCAGAGACAACATGAGGCGCTGAGGTAGAGAGAAGGACGCAGCCGAGTCAGAACCAGATTGGATGGGAGCTGCATGAGGAGGTAACCAACGAAAAAGATTGAAGTAGCCAGGTTGAAATCGGTGCCTGACATCCCAAGGTCTTCTTCCAGACTCCCTTGACGTGCTTGGGCCAGGTTTGAACGATCGAGAAAGTTGAGAAGGTACATGATGACGAGTGTAGGCATCAAACGTATGTCAACCTTACGGATCAGTTTCTTATCGAACTCTTGCTGCCATTCTGTGCTCTGGTTGCTGAAGCCATGTGCCCACGCATCAATGTTTTGTCCATGGCTAGTCTTGGGAAGTGCTGCTCCATCACCGACGGTGTCTCCCTCTACCATATGGACAGATGATTTGTCGTTATCCATGGTTGCGTTGTGGTGGATCTGCGAGAATTCGATCGATGATGCGTTACTTTGTTTACTCAAAGCGCTGGTTCAGGTTGTGTCGCCTATCCCCATGAACTGGGTATGTGGTACGGGAATAACGAAAAAAGAGAGGTCTGCCAACTGTAGCAAAGAGACGTATAGGATTCTAGCCAAGACAAGGGAACTTTATATAGCGAAACAAGATCCATCATCAGAAAGGAAAAGCAACTCGGCAATCATGCTCGGCAAAGAAATAGCCCGAGGTTTGGAGAGCGCGAGTAATGTTACTCGTTGATTGAGCTGCGATCAGCATGAAATGTAACATAACCATGCGTAACAAACACCTTCCGGACCTAATCCGGACGAAAGGGAGACCAGACCGTGATTTAGCTTGACTTCCCGTGGGCAGATCCTCCCCCGCAATCGAAACACTACCCCGCATCTAACACGGGGGCTATTTCTGGGGTACCAACATATACCGAGATAAGTCCTGTGACCAGGAAGTAGCTGCGAAGTACCGTATGTCAACTCACTTCCGCCACCTTGAGCTGCCTCGTCAGTATGGTTCATTGTTGTCGTCAAAGCTAAAGCCGTAGGTATAAAACATCACCACGCAACCTAGCTATTTCCTAACACGAGATGGACATTGAGTCTACTCAATTTACTGATTCCTCTTTTCTATCGTCACCTCGGGGGCTGGCGGTAGTCGCTCTCCGCCCCTGAAGAGTCTGAGTATTTTATGATAAGAGCGCCCATAGGATGGTCAGTTATTCTAACGATATTTAGAGGCCACTGTGCATGTAGTTGCTTTCTCCGCACGTTGTTCCACTCTTCCGCCTTCAAAGCCATGGCGAAGGTAATAAAGCTGCAGGAGTGTCTCAACAGACGCTCTTGAGTGCTTCAGTATCTGCTGAGGGGCTCTCGGATCAGTTGAATTTGTGTCTGCTTCCGGAAGCGTCACTAGAGGCTGGCAAACGTTGATTATAACGCTATGATGCATTAGGCTTGAGTGAAGGTCTGTTAGAGACTGCAAGAAGGCGATTACGAAATGCGAGATGAAATCGAAAATCCTTTGAAGGCTCGAGATAGGTAGACTTACTGCGACTTGAGCTGTGGCGGAAACATAATCTTAAATAATAAGTTCTATGTCAAAACTGCCACAGACTTTCGATCAAGCAACCAGGGACACTGACTGTCGCAAGCCTCTTTCGGATTTTCGCGTTTAGTGAAGCCAGATAGCGAGGGTTCAGGATGAGCAGGCTCGTTACTATTGCTAGCAGGCTGCGGCAGTATAGGCGGAACTCATGCTTGCAAAAGATCTGTTCTACAAGCGCATGGTGCTTATATATAGAGTGATATTTGTGAGTGATGGCCTGATCTCAGCTGTTGACTAGAAATGGAAACATATTGTTTTTGCAGATGTTGAATCTAACCTCAGGAGGCTCAAGACACTCTAAACTGAGAGTAATCTGGTACGTAGACTAACAAAGATATGAGGTCAGGAAACCAATGACACCACGATTGGGTCAAAGTTTAGGGGCCAGGCCGAATGTTTAACGACAATCATTCAACAAGCTCCAGGTCCGAGAACAACGTCAACGCTATAATGAGGCAATATTATTGGCCGCTATCTTGTATACTCTCGCGAGCAGGGCATCTAACTACAGGAAGTAGTTAGAAACCCTGCTCGGTGCTTCCTATTTAAGGGCTCGAATACCCCCAGACTCCATTGTGTACAAGGTTTTGCCCCTTCAGACCATGTTTTATGCGCCCACACCATCCCTATCAAGGGTCAGCATAAGAACCGTTTACCCCGGCGTAGCAATGTGTAAGATTCGTTGAAAACAATCAATGTTTAGATCTGCCTTCTATCTAATTCAATCTACTCTCTCTTGAATACAGGCATAGTGTCAAGAGGACTATCTACAGTGACAGTCTTTCCTCCCGTGTATACCGACCCGTCGGCAGCCTTCCATTCAACACCTTCGCCCGGCAGATAAACCTCGCGTTTCGTCTGACCAGCTTGAAGAATCGGTGCAACCAGATACTTGGGCCCATACATGTATTGATCTTCCGATCTCCAACAAGTGTCATCGCCTGGGAAGTCGTAGAAGCATGGTCGCATAATAGGGTCACCCTTCTCATGCGCAGTCTTCATCAAGCTTCTCGTATACTCCCGCATCTCCTCCCTGATGTGAAGATACTTCTTGCAAATAGCATAGACCTCCTCACCGTATGACCACACTTCATTGGGTCCTCCTGAGAGGCAGAAACTTCCACCTGTAGTACCAAGTCTCGGCTGCTTCGGTTCCCGGTCGCCGTGCAACCTCATCACTGGACAAAAAGTGCCCCATTGGAACCATCTCACGAACAGTTCTCGGAACGCAGGCTCATCTGGATCACCTCCGTGAAAGCCACCAATGTCTGTGGTGAACCAAGCCAAGCCAGCAATGCCCATGTTCAACCCGGCGGCCAGCTGGTTTCGAAGACTGCCCCAACTCGAAGCAATGTCCCCGGACCATACAAGAGCTCCGAACTTCTGGCTGCCCGCCCACGCACATCTTATCAGATTCACTATCTCGGTTTGTCCAGTTTCCTTCATGCCATCGTAGAACCCCTTTGCGTAGTCGTGGGGGTAGATGTTTCCAATAGCAAGGTTAGGCCCGGCATGGTAACGATAGATGTCAAAGTCATATACCGTATACTCGGGCTCAGCTTCATCGAGCCAGAAAACCTTGATACCCTTGTCATGGTAGTTCTTCTTCGATACGTCCCAGACAAACTTTCTGGCTTCTGGGTTCGTGGCGTCGTAGTGAATGGCATACCCGCGTCCCTCCATTGCAGCTCGGATACCTCTATCCTGGCGTATGAGCAGGCCTCGACGTAGCATCTCGTCATAGTTCTCCGAGTCCTTTTCCACAGTCGGCCAGATAGATACCATGAGTTCGACATTCATTGACTTCAACTCTGCTACCATAGCATCTAATCGAGTGTCAGTCTACATTCACCATCGATGGAGCTGTAAAACTTACCAGGATCAGGCCAAAATGTGGGATCAAATTTCCAGTCTCCTTGATTAGGCCAATGGAAGTAATCACAGACAATGAGATCGAGAGGTAGTTCCCGACGCTTGTGCTCTCGAGCAACCTCCAGAAGTTCTTCTTGTGTCTGGTATCGAAGCTTACACTGCCAGAATCCCAAGCCATACTCAGGCATCATGGGTACACGGCCCGTGACACCTGTGTATGTTTGAATGATTTCAGCAGGTGAGTCACTAGCGACGACCCAATAGTCCAACATGTCGGTCGAGTATGCTTCGAATGTGGTAGTCAGACTACTGAAGACTGCTCGGCCAATACCAGGGTTATTCCACAAGAATCCGTAGCCAAGACTAGACAGTGCAAATGGTACACTAGCTTGTGAGTTCCGGTGTGCTAGCTCCAGATCTGCTCCCTTGAGGTTCAAGAACGGCTGTTGGTACTGTCCCATTCCGTAAATGCGCTCGTTGGGATCTTGTGACTCGAACCGCAACTTTAGATGGTAATCAGGGGACCCCAGGCGAGGCGTCCACTCTCGAGGTCGGATCCTTAGTGAACTGCATTTTGGATCGAGGATGTCGAGACGGTGACGAGCATATTCCTCCAGTAGCACTTTTCCGGTTTTGGTGTTTGAGATGACAATCTTGCCGCGACGACTGATATCGGCCTTGATATTGCCGTTGGTGATTGAGGCTGAGCTTCCATGGATGGCAATATCAGGATTCAAAGCGGGTGGCTTCTCGGAGAGGGCCCAGGGTCGGTCTGGAAGAGTAGCTAAACAGGTAGCCCGGACTCGAAGTGAATTAGGCCCCCAAGGCTCTATGAAAAGAATTTCTTCATCGAAACGAAAGCCGAGGCGGTTGCCCTCATTGGTAAAGGCAGGGTCAGGTCTGGTACCGTATTCTTGGTTTCCGTCTTTGGAAGACATGTTGAGCGACAAGGGTAAATTCTTTGCTGTGTTCTGGATATTGCCTGTTTTGGCTGACTGGAAGGAGATGACCCCTACCTGGATTATGAGCCGAACCTTTAATACTACAAAGAAAGCCACAGTTACTACGAAGGGCCAATGGTATACGAAGATCGTATTAGGCAAAATGGAATTTATGATCGGCAATGCCAACATTGGCGCATCAAGAAGAGGAGCGAAGGAAGATACCCCCACGCACCTCGTCATCTGATAATGCCAACTGCGGGGAAACATTGCCCAGTCACAACAGCCATTACACAAGTATTGCACGAGTTGACGGGAAAAGAAAACATTGGTCCACTCTTGTATCTGAACGGTAGAAGACATTTGCTATCTTCAGATTGAGAAACAAGATCAGGCACAATTCATCCCGTATTTAAATGGACCACTTTGCTTAGGTTTCCAACTTGACAACGAATTGCAGGACAGTCTTCAATCCGTGACGTGCAATCAAACTCAAAATGTGAGGGGGAAAGCTGGGACTGTCTATCATAACAGCCTAAATGCCAGCGTGGTTCTGCAGAGCGGGGATGTTTCACTCCCTGTCCTCAGGCATGCTGACAGTTTCCCGCGCGGGGTGCCATAACCAATACAGAACATCGATCTTCTCTGTAGCATTATTGTATAGATGACTTTTGTAATCTTCTATTTTAGGCACAACCGCTGCCTGTGTACAAGACAGATCAAAGAGTCTAGCCCAGTGTACTTTAGTCCATAACTATCGCTTCGTGCCTGTAGATGAAGTGCAACATTAAAGTCGTCAATTCGCCAATACCACAACAGTTGGAAGTGCTTTGAGCTTCAATCAATTATTTTATCTATTATATAATATGTACAGTTACGATGGCTGGCTCTATCATGGAGGGATACATACGGTTCCCGATGCTCTTCAGGAGTATATATACTGCATTCTTTAAATCTTTCCAAAGCCAGCGCCGGCAGGAACTTTGTTCTGCGCAACAAGAGCCCGGGTAGATCTGGCAATAGGAAGACCCTTGAACTCAGACAAGAAGCCAGTATCCTTACGGTTGAAAGCACCAGAAGAAACGAAGATGTTGCCTTGGCAGGCACGGCCCAGGTATTGCTCAGTGGCACTAGCGGCTGGGTTATCGGGGCAGCTGTTGAGTTGTCCCTTGAAGTCATCGACGACAACCTGCTTGACGTTCTTGAACACGTTGCCCTCGAACAGACCCTTGCCGGCGGTATCGCCTTCAATGGCGTGTCCGTTGATGTCGGACCAAACGTTGTTGACGGCGTGGAGGAAGGTGGTGGCAGAAAGAGCAGGGCCACGGCCAGCTGTGTGCTCAATGAAGTTGTCTAAAGGTTGTTAGTAAGGTAGCTCACGAATACCGAGATGATGGAACATACTTTGGAAGGTGATCTGGTCGCCTTGGCCAACCATCTCAATGGTCCAGTAATGGTAACCGTCACAGCCGGCTGACCACGAGGTGCGACCGTCGATGTGGTTGTTTGAGAGGGTGATAGCTGTGCTCTTGTCACGACCAAAGACATAGTGCTGGCGACCCAACAGAGAAGTCTAGGAATGTCAGTAGTACTCTAGCCACCCTGAAAGTCCAAACTTACTGTGCAGTGGTCAACCCAGATCTTGCTTGTGCCCGAAAAGGTGAAAGCGTCACCTCCCCAGACGTATTGAGGGTTCAAGTCAGTGACATCTGTTGGATTTATTAATTAGAAGGATGTGGATAGTCATTGCTGCGAGTTTGGCTTACGGATGTTCTGAACAATAATGTTCTTGACGTTCACAAAGCGCAGACCCTTGCCCTTGATGATAGCCTTATTTCCAACACCAATGATAGTCTTGTCAGAGGCGACATTGATTCCAGAGGTTCCCGCCTTGCTGTACGTCACATCAACGGGCGTGTTGCTGCCGCACCAGTTGTTGGCAGCATTGATGGCGAGCTGGCAGCCCTTGCCGGTCTTCCAGGGGGCACATCCCTTCTCCTTGACGGTACCTTCGGAGCCGATGAAGTCGTAGGTTCGGTCAAGAACAATAACACGAGGGGTCTTGTCAGTCAGGTAAGTGACCAGCTCCTTGATGTTCTTGGGGGTGACTGGAGAGGCAGAGCCACCACCAGTGACACCTTTAGCGAAACCTTCAGCTGCACCAGAAAGCTTCTGAGCAGTAGCGGTGGCTAGAAGTGTGGTGAACACACTGAAGAGACTGAACTTCATCGTGGAGACTTCTAGGTTGGAGTTGAACCTAAGACGACGCGAGTGTAGGGCCAAGACGTTTGAGGCATGACAGCTAGTGTCTTCTTAAATAATATGAGAGCTCAGGGTACAACCACAAGCGACCGGGCATGGCGGCGATGCTCTTGTGGTCGGAAATACAATCATCGGAGAACCCGCCCCAAAAGTGTTAATTCACCTCCTTGTTTCAGTTAGACACTAACAAATGACCAGTTGAAAGAGCCCAGACCGTGGGGAATATTATTCCGTCACTTAAAAACGGGCGACCTGATAAGGACGATTGCCTAGACCCAATTTTGGGAAGGTCTTCGGAACTTTCCTTGGTCCACAAATTTCCTCGTAAAATTAAGATTAGTATCCAGTAGCAAGAGAGCGAGAAAATAACACAAGAACACAAAAACAGATTGCAGAGATAGATGCTATATGGGATACTTTATATAATTTGAGATCCAAAACATCCACTTTATAGCAATTCATATCTTCTCAATCCTCGAAGCTGACCATTTTATAACCCTTTAAACAAACGGTATCTAATCCCTGTAGCCATCTTTGGTCATCTGACAGCATCTCGGTTTCGCTTCTAAGCGAAACACCCTGGATTATCACCGTCTCTTGCGAACAGGTTTGCTACGGTGAAGGTCAACAACGACGCACGTGGCTTACAGGGATTAACACGGAGATGTGCGCCACAAGAAATCAATCTGCTTTGCTTTTGTCCTCAGCCACAGATTGGATTCCTAAGCGATCAGTACAGGGTACGTGATCAGAGGCAACTGATCATATTATTACTTGTTCCTCTGGGCCGGAATATCAAGCCACGACTAAAACACTTTGAAACTATCTTTAGCAGGCCCTCATACCTTATTTGAGGCTACCAGCATTATCTAGTAGAAACTATCTTTAATTATAAAACTGATATCAGCAATAGCTTAATTAGAACAGTGGATAAAAACTTCTCTACAATGGATCATAAGGTAGAATTTAAGTAATTTAAATCATATAACTATATAAAGGCTCAATGAAAAACCGTAGGATCAGCTTATAGCTTAGCCCGAACAAGCGAGACCTAAGCGGTCTGATATGCTTCATCCAGCATTACTTGTCATAGGCCTTGATCTCGCTCAAGCCTCCATCAGCTTCGGCGTAGAGTTTGAGAGATTCTTTGGCATCATCCCACGCCCTCTGAGTCATGAAGAAGTCCACTGATTTGGTTTCGACCAGGCTGATAGCCCCAGCGAGTCCTTGCTCCTTGATAAATTTGACTGATTCTCTCATGTTGTCAAGTTCGAAACGGCACAGCGATTTTGCTACCTCAGTACCGTATCGTCGTTGGTAGGGAGCAAAATTCTTGTAGCAGTCTGGCTTGATGTGACCCCCTAATCCATGCGTTAACGGCAACCCGAGAAAGAAGTATTGATCAAGTTCAGAGATGGCAGACAAGACTACTCTGCCAAAAGTGTAACTTTACTGACCATTACGACCAGTAGCACCACTGGCAAGACTACGTACTTCCAACATGACAATGGGTTCATTTGAGCGTCTTTCATAAAGATGGTGAGCAATGAGGGACCCGGAGATGCCGGATCCTATGATAACTGTGTCGGCATAATTTGGAACCTCCTCACTCCTGTGAAGTTGTTAGACCAAACAGTGTCCTTCCAACTAGAAATTTCAGACTCACGCTTTGAAGTTCTGGAGTTGGGAGTGCGGCTGGCTCAACCAGTAGGAAGACGTTGGGTTATCAACCGGTAGCGGGGTTGGGAATGGGGCCATCCTGTTGCTCTTTTGATGTGGCAATGAGGTGAAGTACTGAAGAAAAGAGATGAAATCCGTCAAGTCTATGATGGTCAAATAAGGGTCACCGCCATCTCCTTGGGTCCCAAGGTGCCGAGGTGACGAGCCGTATGGTTCGATAAAAGAGGAGTAAGCTGTTGGCGCAAGCCCCCCTCGAAATATTCCCGTCGGGGACTTTTCTTGAACCTCCTTGACAATCCTGCTATTAAAGGCTAGTGGGAACGCGCTGGAATGATTCAGCCCTGTCTTAAAAAACTTACAGAGCATCAATCAACGCCTTACCCACCCTTCACGTTTTATCAATCATAGCTACCTGAATGGACGTGGAACAGTTCGCTGTTCAAATAAAGGCAAAGGATTTTCCGGGCTTTGACAATTTCACGGCACCGTCTCCGGCAAAGTACGATGAAGGTCAGAGCTACTGGATCAAAGAATATCCGGTTCCACATGAAGAGACATACAGCAAGGCTGCTCTTCCAGAAGAGGTCGATGTCGTCATCATCGGCTCTGGTATAACAGGCGCTTCTGCCCTATACCAATTGTCAAAAAGGGCACCTGAGCTACGGGCCGTACGGATCGAGGCCCCTGGCATCTGCACTGGCGCAACAGGGCGCAATGGCGGACATCTCTGCAGGCCCGAGGCCTACGACATCCGGAGGCTCACCGAGGTCCACGGCCAGGAAGAGGCAGTTCGGCTGCGCTCGCTGCCCCCCCTCAACAGAAACATGTTGCTGAAGGTCATTGATGAGCTCGGGATCGCCGAAGCGGTTGATCTCCGACTCCAAGGTACCACAACAGTCTTTGGATCCGCCGAGGAGCGAGAGGGTTATACAAAGGACCTGGAGTTCGCAAGACAGTCCGGTATGGAGTGTGAGGGTGGTATATGGAGTCCTGAAGAGACCTTGAAGGTACTTCTTCTCGTTGTCCTCTCCTTTCCCATGAGCGATTATGTTAACGATCAATGATAACACGTAGAAACTTCACATTACCCCAGAAAAGGCTCAATATGGGGCAGCCCACATGGCAAGGTCAGGCAGCATCTATCCTCGAAAGCTTGTGGACCAGCTCATCCGCCACGCCCAATTGCAAATGCCAAACCTCACCATTCAATCTTATTGTCCCGTTGAGTCGGTGCAGAAGGATACAATGGCCCCGCAACACATGAACTTCGGATACAGTGCTGTTACAAAGCGAGGCACAATTCGGTCTCGAACTGTAATTCATGGCACTAACGCGTACGCAAGCAATCTCATTCCGTCTCTCGTTTGTGAAAATGGCGTCTTCGGCTGCAAGGCGGATGTTTTAGCCATTCAGCCGAATTGCGACCCGACAGCGTCATCACTCTTACAAGGTGGGCTCGGTCACGACCTGTTCTGGCATTGGGCCATACAGAGGCCTCAGAATGGTCCATTCATATATGGGTGATCGGGTGTTGAGAAATTGCTCGATTACGACGATAGCATAACCCTACAATCCAACGACCCTAGCAGGGACTACATGTGTCGATGGATGGAGGAGACATTCCCTAAAAATTTCAAGTCAATTAAATGGGATAAGGATGTTTTCTATTCCTGGTCCGGTATTCAGGCTTACACGATGGATGGAACCAGCCAAGTAGGACACCCCACGAAGGATAGCCCAGGAGAGCTCATGTCTGTTGGACACAATGGCGAAGGAATGAGGAGGTGTTTTGCGTGCGCTACTTTTGTTGTGGATAAACTCCTTCATTATCTACAAGAGGATGGCGATCAGCAGGCGTGGTCACCACCCGACTGGTTTCCAAGATCTTTTCTTAGAAACGTGGAATCATGTTCCTGCAACACGAAGCAACTACACACTGTCTTGAACAGCATCGTATATCAGGTGTGAGGATCACGTGCGTCAAGGGATCAAGCTACTGGATTATGAAAACGCTGAGTCGGTGGTATGATATATAGAATGTGTGATGACTTCGTGCCTCTGATCCCTTTCTCTTTATTTTCATAGCTGTTAAACTTCGTTCTGTCTCCCAAGGAAAATATTTATACATTACAAGCTGTTTGCGTGGCAATAGAACGAATGGTGCATCTGTACTACTCTATCGCGGCTGTCTCGTATTTTGCGACGAAAGCAAGGTTATGAGCAAGAAGTTGCCGTATTGTGGGTATTGATTTTGCGATGGTTTATGTTTCAATGACTCTTAACAAAGAAGAACGGGCTTTATCTTGATATCTTGATGTAACTTTATGCCATGTAGTCTTCCCCTCCCCCGAGAGCCAAATCGATCGCCCTTAGACACGCAAGCACCTTTTCTTCAGTAAACCGTTGGCCCAATACCTGCAGACAAATAGCCCCGTTTTCGTAAGACTTGAGGGAATCTAGGCATGTTAGCAACCACGAACAGATGACATCTTGGTTTCAACTCACATTTGTCCCAGTTGCGACGGTCCCAAAGTGACATGATGTCCGCATCTCTCTTTGGTGCCACGGCTGAATCTAGATCTGGATCCACTCGGCCTACAGGAATTGTCGCACAGCTCCAGTTAAGGATATTGGAAATGGCTTCGTACAGAAAGTATTTCATAGATCGATGAGGAGGATGAAGACGTCAACTGGTTTACCAGTCTTCGTGAGGTGTCTGGTTTCACGCCACTTCTCCAGAAACCTTTGTCGGAGATTAAAGATTACTTTGCCCTGTTCCAGCAACTCCGGGACTGTCGATTCATTTTCCGATATTTACAACCCTATTTCCTTGATAAGTGGCTCAGAATATCTGGATATGATATCCTTCAGTGATTTCGAGCTTGAAGCTGAGAAAATCTCCATGGCTGTTTCCCACATTCTCTCGGTGCCGTCAAAGAGGTCAACATCCACGACTTCGAATCCGGCGTTTTGCAGCAAGTTCTTGACTTGTTGCATACCACGCTGTATGGGAGGATGGGGGAGAACAACCCCATAGCCTGTTGATCCCATGACCGTCATCATTCCAACGATAACGAGCTATCTCATCGAGCGCTGCTTATAGTTTCTGGCACGACTCAGAGTTCAACCCCGTACAGAGGACCGACAGAATATCAGACATAGTCCTGATAAACTTGATGTCGCATTTCGATCCCAGGTTGGAGAGTGCTTGAAGAACCTCTTGATGGAATGTTACATTGACGACAAGGGACTCAGGAATATCTATTACCACAGGGCTTGTTGTGTCTAGATCGATGAGACAATGAAACCGCCACATGGCGGAAGCCATAATCGTCGATGGAAGATTGATGAAGAAGACTGTCGCTGGAGAAATCCTTTGTAGGGCGGAGTCTAGTTGCAGAAGTGTTGGAAGCGCCTAGGGAAGGGCTGTTAGGCAAGGTTGACGGTGTATAATCGATTCTGCTTACTTCGCCAAGAAGGATTGCATGTTCTGGAGCAAAATAAAACTCATCTTGCAGGGGTAAAGCCTCATCAATGAGAATTTCAAGCAAGTCCTGTCGTACAACTTGAGGAGAGTTAACTTGGAATGACGGCGGTAGGCAAGACAATCAGCCGTGAAACTTACATGTAAGGATGAAAATACCGTGAAACCATATCATGGCTTCAAGTTGATACATGAACTTGATGGATGAGAATTCGAGCAGATCGGGCGGGAAATTAAGATAGTATTGCTCGAGAGAGTCTCTAATCCCATCCATACTATCTATATCGCGAGGCGAGCTAAGAATGGTTTGTAAGAGGCTATAAGAGATAGTTAGGTTAACACTTGATGTTACAGGGAGGTGTTTTATGTTGATCGTAGCCTACCGCAATAGAGGAACAAAAATGGCAAAGTATTCATGCCTGTCGCTCGCGGCAGTCGCGCAAGACCCAAACTCGGTCCTGGGTAATGCATACATCTGAGTGCTGTGTGCAGTACCGGAATCCGTTTCGACATCCATTGGCCAACTCAGTGGGGAATGATGAAGAAGATCCAGTACCCAAATAATACGAGCGAGGGTTGATATCAGTCTGAAGAGCGGTCCACGGTGAACTGTGCTGGTTTGGGCCTGCCCTGATACTCACGTTGCTTGGAGGTGAATAGCCCTGCCTACACTGCTCGTTGTTAGGAATCATACTATTTTAGCGGCAATCCAATGTTTAGTCTTGTCATTGACCACTGGGGTCTGCAAACAGGGGCCGCATTCCTTATGACCCTTATGAGCAGCATTGCCATGGGTGGACCCTCGCTCCTCTTGACATCGGCTAGCCAAGTCGCAGCCTTTGCCAGAGACGGTGGTCTGCCATTTCCCCATATGTTCTCCTACATCCACCCACCAACGAACATGCCCATCGCCACCATGGGCCTTCTTGTTGTTGGTGCTTTGTTCATCCTGTTATTCTCCCTGTCGACTGTGGCGAGGACAATCATCTACTCTCTGGCAGTCATTGCCAACATGATGACCTGCGCCTTGCCGATCCTATTACGTCTCTTATGCAGCAGCCGCTTTGTTCCTGGTCCTTTCAATTCCGGAAAGTTCAGCAAACCTATCCACCTCTGGGCCATTTTGACCATGGTGTACTTTGTGATTATGGAGTGTTTCCCTGCGTCGCCTGTCTGGGATGCTGAAACCTTTAATTACACCTGGGTTATCTTTTCTGGGTTTGTTCTCGTTGCCTTTGGTCTATGGTTTTCCATAGGAAAATCGTACCAGAGATCGATAGACATGTCTCTATCGGCAAGGCAAACAAGGTTTAGTGATTTGATATCCAGCTCAGGAAATTCAGAGTTACAATGTTTTGTCAAATAGTGGATTTACTGAAATATTATATTCAACGTGATGTTTATGCACAAGAGGTGACGGTGTGAAAGTGTGGGTAAAGATAAACTCAAGGGATACAAGTAACAGCAGCTGTTAATCTGTTGTAGATGGCGTGATTTATTTAGAAGCGAAGAACCCCAGCCCAGCCGCATTTGGTAGTAAACTAGGCGCGGCTAATTTCATGCGATATTACGGTAGTTATATGCTCCACTTCGTTCCTCTAGACCGAAACATCGAGCCAGGACTACGATGAAACACTTCAAGCCCGCCTTTGATAGCGATACTAACATTGGCGATAGTGTCACCAAGACGGTCTGTGTATATAAGAGAGACGGGATTTACCTATATCTAAGATGTAGCTATACGTTTGAAGACCTCAGCTGTCTCTTTAGGAATACTTACAAAGAGGAAATGCCCGGATGGCAATTTCTCCACTTTGTCGAACTCTCCAGTCTTAACATACATCTCCTGGTACATCGGCGCAACTACCTCATCCTTCTCACAGAGAATATAAGTCTTGGGAATTTGGACCTCTGAATTGGTGAACTCGGACAGATGGTTCAGGCTCTTACGACTCTGGCTACCCAAAACCTTCGCCCAAGCTGCGTCTTGTTCTTCAGCAGGTAGATCGCTGAAGAAGAGCGGCTTTGCCGAGTCTTGAATATGAAAGACGCCCTCCTACAAGTTCGCGGTATAAGAGAAAATGCCATTCCATTAGGTTTTGCTGACTTACCTCGGTGATGAAGTATGGCATTGGTGGCGCGTCTTCGGTGTCGCCCCTGACATTTCGTCCACGCAGTGCGTAAGCAAAACCAGCGATCACCGCATATGCTTTGATTCCACCAGAAAGTCCCTTCGCTTTTCGTTCGTCGACTGTCTGACCTTGGAGCGCGAGCAACGCGGGGAGACTTCCGTAGCTATGTCCGAAAATGACTACTTCGAGGCCTTGATCAAAGGACGGGGTAAGTTTAGCGTGTATCTCATCAACGTCGTCAAGAAGACCTTTATTAGCCAGATTTTTGAATTCGGGATGCGTAGTGTCTTTGGACGGCAAGTTCTTGGTGACAGTCGATGTTACGATAATGACAGTAAACCCATCTTCACGCAGGGTGTTCGCGACACCTTCGTATAGGTCGGGACCGCAAAAGCCCCCAGGGACAATAGCAACGACAGGCTTGGTCTGCGACATTTTGCTCGAATGATGAGAATCTTGGTGCAGTTGCGAGGGTCTAAGTAATCGTAATCTTGGGTTGAGTTGTAACGAGGAACGAACCTCTTTTATGATAATGATATCTTAGTCAGCGCTAGTATATTCGCAACATGTATTCGCGGCTCAGCTGTAGCTACTTCCATTAGGGTATAACCTTCTATTTTGGCTAGTTTAATTGGTTATGGACCCGCTGAAGTGAATCGAGTACTGTACAAGTTGGTCTTGCTTGATTTGCTTATTTTAATTGGTCTAAGCCCGGTTGTGACCTCATTGAAGGGTTGTGCCAGTTAGAGAGATATATCGCTGTCGAAGAACCCTCAGCTGAATGGGCAGATAGCCTGTGAGGCGAGTAGAGATACTTGTGGCGAGATGTCACAAACCTTATGGCTGGCGTACTTAGATTGCCTTCCCTGGCCCCCACAGGCTGTGCATGTGGTCTGACTTAACTCATGCCAAACCAAGGGCTTCTAGAGATTAGGCAACTATGAGGGTTATGGTACATGGTGATTGAAAAAAAAAGCTCTTTTGGTCATATCAGAAGTAACTTATTATAGGCTCTCTCACCAAACTGAGTATGATACTGCCGCTAAGAGCATAAGGTAGCACAAGGTAACCGAGTGATGCAACTAAGTATTCTGCCAGCCTAGACCACTAAAGTAACTCGAACTGGTACATGGTCACTTCTGCAACAACCATCTTTCAACAAAAATTGACTGATGAATCAGCCCCTATAAGAATTCTTCAATATGCCACGTACGCCAAAATCAAATCTCACGAGCCTATACCAGCCGGGAGTGATCAAGACGAGAGAAAGTCAGTTCTGTTACCTTCGCAAGCCTCACGATCAACGGGAACTCTGAACTTATTCTACTCAATAGGAAACTCCGAAACCGCTTATCTCAAAGGGCATTTCGTCGGAGATAGGCAGAGAACCTTCGAGAACTAAAGAACCGAGCCAATGGTAGTCAACTGCCGGACAACGAGAGGGTTGTGAGTTTGGAGAGTGAAAACAAACACCTCCGCACACAGATCGCTGCGTTTCAGTCCCAAGTAGAGAGTGTACAGGCCACCCTGACGCTCATGTCGAAGACTTTATCTGGCCTTCTTAGCCAAAAGACATCATCAACCGATTCGCCTGGGTCTGGAGCTGAAGATGCGCTGTCCCAACATCCTGAACCCTCAGAGCCGATTGGTTTTACAGCTGATCAATCTACATCAGCGGTAGATCCGTTAGTAGCTCCAGGTTTGGAGTCTTCCCATAAAGAAAAAACTGGTCAAGACTTTCCAAACCAGGAAGTCGACGTTGGTAGCATTCTCACTGGTGTATCGTTCCAGCCTATGATGCCATATCCTACAGCTGCAGACACCAACTTACTCGGCAGCCTCTATTCAGCCGAGCAGTTAAGCACTAGATCACCTCTACAGGCTCAACAAATCCCAAGGATATGGAACTTTGATTACCAGATGGGCATCCAGTCATACATCCATGCCTTGGATATATGTTCAGGCGGTTGCACGAACAAATTGGAATGGGTGCAGTCGAACTCTCCATTCTCGGATCATATTCAGGTTCTAAAAAGGATTTTACTGACCAAAGTCGGTACAAATACATTCGTGGACGCTAAATCTTATCGAAGCTGAGTGAGTAGACGAGTCTTGCTGGGCAGTGTACTTATGTGTATATTAGCATCTCTCAGTCAGTGTCCATGGTTTGGGCTCTATTCAACAGTATCACACGACCAGATGTGATGAATTGGCTGTCCAAGACAAAGTTCTTCCACATCATTGAGCTTACAATTTGGCAGATTAATCCATGCTCCCGTACTCTATCCAGGGTGCAACAATAGTACAGACCAACTCAGCTTCAGATGACGCTTCAAGGTCAATATCCCTGCGTCATTGACTGGGTCCCATTTCCGTTGATACGGGATTGACTGATACAGTACCACTCGGCCAACCCGTCCATTGATCAAGTGTTTTGCGACGCGGTCAGCGCGTATGTCGTGGAATGTCAGTTATCAGACTTGGTCGGAACATGTCCACCACTCACGGTACACTTACGCGTGACCGACCTTGTTATCAGTATGGCTGGCCAAGAAGAAGAGGACTCGGACACAATTCTAGCTCTACCTGTGACTGACGTTTAGACTATCTTCGTATCATTCAAGCACGCCCGGTTGGTTTTTGAGTTTCTGAAGATGGATTGCGGTTCTTCGTACTATAAAGTCGACCCTATCTTCTTCGAAAAATACCCCGAGCTTTATTCAGCCTCGGATGAAAGAATCGCCAAGAGGATGCCTTTGAAACCTGAGGTCCAAACGACAGTAACACGGCCGATTCATCTGGACCATAAAAGCGTCGGGCTGTACACTAATTTCATTGACTTTATGTTCCACGTATCTAATTCAATGTATTAAGAACTCCTGTTGATCTTATATCGAATTGGAGTGTGTTTTACCCCATACGTGTATTAATAGTTCACATCATCCTATTGAAGGGTGAAAGATTTGACATGGCAGTCTTTGGCCTTTTAGGTGATGCCAGGTCCCCATCCCAGTTTGGCCTTCCTGTGATCATAAACACGAGTAACTAGAGCGTGTGAATCTCTACTCTAATTTCCGTCTGTATAAAAATGTTTTAATGCATTCAGGGATCAAGAGAAAAATGACAACCCGGACAACTACCTACCGAGTCGTGGTTTGCTTGTTTCCTACACTTATGTAACCTTTTTGTTATGTCATTGTACCGGCCACCGCCACCAGGCTAATTACTTTTTCTAATGGTAACAGACACAAATTGCCTCGGCCTTACTCTCAGCCATTCAGATCTCCTGGAGAAAGCCGCAGAGCTTCATGGTCTTGAGCCCTTTGTCCGGCAATTGAAATGAGAATTTCCTCTTCCATTGGCCGAGAGAAGTCTGATAGGCCGAATTTTCGTCCCTCATGTCGACGAAGACGAGTAATGACACCAAATCTGCCTGATGGGTCACAGCCATTGACTCAAATGATCAATACATTACTGCTTTAGACAGAAATTTGTCTATCTAGACCAGTAGGATGGCCGCGAGGTGTGGATTGACGGGGCAGTTTTCTTTCGGCTGCCTGGGAACGTAAAGGCTCTATATTATATAAGGGCACTTGCCCAGCACTATCCAACCGTAAACAACAATTCAAGCTCCTTGTCATAACGACTAATGCTGACCATGGAATCGTTTCTTCAATTTCGACATCTGGGTCGTGCCGCCGAGGCCAACGTAAGACGTGGCCACGAACGACTTGAGCAAATCGTAGCGGAACAGCCAAAAAACACTCGAAGCCTCAACCGTACCGCCTTTGAAACGCGCAACCCCGCGCCTTTGACAAACGAGCCTGAGACATGTCATCCGCCCTCCGAGAAATTGGGGGGGGGGACTTCCACCACCGATCCCGCGATATCCACGCTATCGAACATCAAAACAGACCGAGACCTTGAGGCGGCTTCGCCTGCCAAGCCAAGCGACATGACTACCGCGACATCCTCAAATGACATTGGTTTAGCTAGTTCAATTGCTGGGGTCCATATACGAGGAGTTTCCCCTAGTGCTGCTACTGATTCCGACAACGCTGAGTCAATCTTTATTGTCTCCTGGGAAGACGCTGATGATCCTCTGAACCCAAAGAACTGGAGTGTCGCCAAATGGGTCCTCGTCACGCTCCAGGTCGGACTCATCTCGACAGCAGTTGGCGGTGCATCTGGCATCGATGCTACAGCTCTTCCCCAAGCTGCGAAAGATTTTGGCGTAAGCGAAGTCGCCGAGTCCCTCGCTACTGGTACGGATGTTCCACCCCCAATGACCTATGTTTTGCTAACCTCTAAAAGGACTCTATCTGATAGGAATTGGTGTTGGCTCTCTTTGTGCCGGCCCATTTTCCGAAACCTTCGGTCGCAACCCCGTATACATCGGATCCATGCTCATCTTCTCCATTTGGATCATGGGAGCAGCGTTATCACCCAACCTTGGAGCACAGCTTGCGTTCCGATTCCTTGCAGGCTGTTGTGGCTCTACACCAATTTTTTGCTGCGGCGGATCAGTGGCTGATCTTTGGAACAGTCTGGAGAAAACATGGTCATTCCCAGTATACACAACCTTCGGATTCGGTGGATCTATTCTGGGCGCCATCATAGGTGCCTACATTACTCCCTCCGAGACACTGAACTAGCGCTGGGTTGAGTGGATCATCCTAATCTTTTCGGGATTTTTTCTCCTTCTGGTTGTTTTTTGTACGCCCGAAACTTATGGCCTAGTACTCTTACACTGGAGAGCTTCTCACTATCGCCGGATCACGGGAGACTCCAGATTCCTCTTAGAACACGAGCTCATAGGTACTATATTCCTCCACCGACTTCGAGTAAGCATGACACGACCATTCCTCATGATGACGGAGCCAATTATTCTTGCCATGACACTCTACATCACAGTGCTCTACATCATACTTTTTACCTTTCTTGTTGGGTGGCCCTACGTCTTTGAGAAAACGTACGAAATCAACCAGGGCCTATGTAACACGATATTCGTTGCAATGTTTATCGGCATGCAGTTCATCTACCTCTTGGTCCCGTTCATCTATCGAAAGACGGCTCATGCTATCAAAGTTGTTGAGTCGCCTGAGTTGAGTAAACGTCTCAAGTTCAGCCCCGAGCTTCGTCTCTGGTATGCGATGTTGGGGACGTCTATGGCCATTCCAGCATCACTCTTCTGGATGGGTTGGACTTCCTCCCCAGACATCAGCATATGGTCGCCCATAATTGCCTCCTCACTATTTGGCTTTGGTACCACAGGAGTGTTTATCTACACCTATCTCTACATCATTGACTCATATGAGGCATATTCCGCTTCAGCTCTCACATTTGCATCTTTGGTACGCTATATAGCTACTGGAGGAATGACCATCGTGAGTATCCCGTTTTACGAGAATATGGGGACGAACTATACTCTCACTATCATGGCATGTCTTTCCCTTGTGCTTGTTCCTATCCCGTATATATTGCATAAATACGGACACCGACTGCGAGAGAAGAGCAAGTACGCCGTCAACTGGGACTAAGGATGCATATAAAAGATGCAAGTCTAGTGTCGGAGCGTGAAAGCCCTACTTCGGCACAGCTAAACTCAGAGTCCCGTATAGATGTAGCAGTAGGAATTTATCAGATCTGTGAGCATAGGTTATTATGCTTGAATTGTAAAAAAGCTGTGCTTTTTCTTTATAATAGTTAATGCATACCTACACGAGCCTCAGTTCGCCCGGGACTGACATTGGGTAAAGTGTACCTTGCTCGAATGATTGTGCGTCATAATTCCAACCGCATCATGTCAGTCGTTTTAAGGCTAGCTAAAACGGAAAGCTCGAAGCTTTTCCACAGCCCCCACCCGTGTTGAGATGCGGAAATTTCCCCGAAAGAGGAATAACTTTCCCAATTCCAAGTGGAGAGGTGGAATTTTATCCCATTTTGACAAACTCGCATCAAGACTTCTAATGCGAATAGCTCTTGATATAAAAATGGCAGGCTCTGTATTATATCAGGTTGTGTCTTCGATAAGAAGTGCAAATCAATCACCACACAGCCAATCTATTCGTCTCCCGTCATTGTCAAACAGCCCAAGTTCATTTTATCATTCATCACTCATTGCCCACTATGAGATTCAATCGATTGATCAGTATCGTTGGCGTCCACTGCGGTGGTGAGATGGGAGATGTCATAGTTGGCGGCGTCCTCGACGTCCCTGGCAAAACGATGTATGACAAGCTGGTCCATTTCTTCACCAAAGCCGATGAGCTCAGACTATTGCTGTTGAACGAGCCTCGTGGCAGACCTCAGAGGAATATCAACCTCCTCCTGCCAGCTTGCGATCCCCGGGCTGATGTTGGTCTTCTGATAATGGAAAGCGACGAGTACGCCCATATGTCTGGGTCGAATACAATCTGTACGGTCACGGCCCTCTTGGAGACTGGAATGAT
The DNA here is from genome assembly GCA_013266185.1 of Fusarium sarcochroum. Classification (NCBI taxonomy): domain Eukaryota; kingdom Fungi; phylum Ascomycota; class Sordariomycetes; order Hypocreales; family Nectriaceae; genus Fusarium; species Fusarium sarcochroum. The sequence goes on from JABEXW010000758.1 coordinate 61,631, forward strand.
CCCCATGAAGGAGCCGCAGAGTACTGTTGCACTTGATACGGCAGCCGGGCTTGTCACAGCCGTGGCCGACTGCAAGGACGGCAAGTGCACGGCTGTAGCCTTCGACAACATCCCCTCATTCTGTTCTGGACTCGACCTTGAAGTCGATGTCCCAGGCCTGGGCAAGTTCAAATATGACGTTGCGTGGGGCGGAATGTGGTATGCCCTAGTGGACGTCAAACAAACGGGACTAGCTATCAAGCCTGAAAATACACAGAAGCTTGTTGAGACTGGCGAGAAAATCAAGAAAGGTGTACAGGCTACCTATACGCCAATCCACCCAGAGAACTCTGGAATTCGTGGGGTCACAGTTATCGCGTTTACTGAACCTCTGACAACGCATACTGGTGGGAAAAGAGCCGTCAACACGGTAGTGGTCTCACCGGGACGTGTCGATCGGAGTCCATGTGGTACGGGAACCAGTGCACGAATGGCTGTTCTTCACGCCCGTGGGCAACTTGTTGAAGGGGAGAACTTCATTCATGCTAGTATAACTGGAAGCGAATTCCACTGTCGGATTCGAGGCGTTACCAAAGTGGGCGATTATCCCGCTGTGCTACCAACTGTGAAGGGTAGCGCATGGATTACAGGCTTACAGCAGGTGATGTTGGACCCTACGGATCCTTTTCCAACAGGATTCAGACTTTCCGACCAGTGGCACGATTCTCAATGAGATGCAGCTTTCTTCTGGCCAGAAATTTGCTTCATAGATGATATCTCAACAGTCAAGTAGACGTCGATTCAGTCTTTACCATTCATTGTTCTACCAAAAGATACCTTGGGTCTATCTCATCGCTATAACCTTCCTATTTCATCACGTCCCACTTCAACTCGTCGTCATCGTGTTCCCTCTGTCCAACTCCACTTTAGATCTCCAACTCTCCGTACGAAGCCTTTTCCAAACCTGGAAGTAATTTCCACCATCGCTGATCAAGCTTCAACGACCTGCCCGATGAACAAAAAGAGGACTCGAGGCAAATATTCACTTGGAGGCTGCGAAAACTGTCGCCGAAAACACCGAAAATGTGACAAGACTACCCCAAATTGCCTTCGATGTAAGGCTGCAGGGTTGGAGTGTAGTGGTTTCAACACTGGGCTGAACTGGGTGACAACCACACAAGGTTCCTTGCATGACGATCGCAACTCAGTGCACAAGCGTCAGAGGAAGCAAAAGCCCTGTGGTAATTGGGGTTGTCCTTTTGTTATAGCGAACATTCACTAAGTGTCATCTCAGTTCAAGACAATACCTCTGCAAGAATCGCTCTACCTAATACCACAGCCCGAAATGTCGAGGATGCACTTTCCAGTCTCGGTTATAAGCCTGCAAATATCGATGAACACACTGAACATGTTATTGCCACGCTATCGAGTGACGTTCTCAATGCCCAACCAGTAAATTCCGAGCGTATTCCCTCTGGCTCCGTTGACAAAACCAGTTATACCACTGATGAGAACGAACAAATCCACCTGCCGGTGCACCAACGCCCTGGATATTTCCTGGACTCACTCGGGAACATGGACAACTTGTTAGACTGGCCAGATCTATTGACTCTAGACTACTCCTTCTCAGATTTGTCTTCTCTCGGTCTTGAGAGCACGTTTGACGATGTTTCAACGGCACAGAGCACGCGTCCCTCAACTCTGCCTCGTTTTGTTTCACCCTGCCCAGATGAGTCGAGGTCTCTCTATCAGAAGCAGGGCCCTCCTGACGATGCTAGACAGGGAGGAATCTGTATGAGCAATGATTCCACCCTATTCGCGCCTCAGGATCCCATGACCTTTGAGTTAGGTCAAGGCGATACCCAAATGCTTCTAAAGCACATCAAAGATCAATGTTTCCCACAATTGTGGTCGTCGCCTCTTGGTAAAAAGTCACCGCTGGAAACCCATCTCGTTGCAGCAGTTTTGACATTTGCAAACATGACATACCTCGCTCCACAGCGAATATCGCATGCTTCATTGACAAATTTAGTTGCCCTCCTTGCGATATCTTCAAAACATTTGGCAACACAGCTGTGTGACGAACAGCCCCAGAAGAGCAAGTACTGGAACCAATATGCTGAGAGCTCATGCAACAGAGCCAAGAAGCATCTCGACTATTCCTTGAGAACCGAGATCTCGCCAAAAGTAGCAAAGTATAAGGATCTTATCATGGCAGTCTCAACTATGGTTTCATTCTCAGTACAAACCCTGAAATCCGTCTTCTTCTAAACTGTCATTAACGTATTTCAACAGATACTCTATGATAGACAGTCTGATGCCAGGAAATATCTTATTGATGCCGAAAGACTCTTGCTCACACAGGGCTTACCCAAATCACACATCTCCAGAAAGACAAGACTTCTGCATCACACATATACATGGAACAGAGTCGTCAGTGAGAGTACATATGTGCTGAGGGACTTCGAGAACGCCAATGTGCCCGTAATCGCTCATCCTTTTGGTCAATCAAATGACGGAGACCCAGTCACGAGACGCACGGGAGATGGCATTGCAGATCGTCCAGCGATGCCAAATGTCAACTTGGATGATTTTCTTCACCTTGAACCGCATCATGTGGAGAGTGATAGCTCTTCAAGAGAAAGTGGGAGCGAGAAGCTTCACGACATTCATCTCAAACAGGGTCGAGGCATATCTGAATCCACATTCATGATGTTATACGGAGTATCTGAAACATGGCTGAGCCTCGTCTCTCAGACTACTCAACTTGCCAACTGGATAGAAGCATCGGAATATGGCAGCAAAGAGAAAGATTTGAGACGACATGAACATGTTGAGAGACAAAAAGAGTCACTAGAACACCGGATCTGTTCCTTTGCCTCACCAACACCCACTACCGGTCTTTCTGCTGATCTGGACTATTTGTCCAACGCATCATCACAAGAGGGTCGACTCACTGCTCGTTCACACTTGGTCCGAGCACTAAATTTGGCTCTTGTCATTTTTTTTTACCGTCGAATTCACAACGTCCATCCCCACATTTTGCAGGACTATGTCAGCAACGTTATACATGCCTTGCAAGAGTTCGAGTCACGTTGCGAGAGGGAGAAACAGGGTGGGCCAGGGTCTCCATGGCCAGCTTTTATGGCTGGTTGTGAGGCCGTGGCAAAGGAAAACCGAGACTACTTCGTTAACTGGTTCGATCGAGCATTTGCTAAGACAGGGTTTACAAGGCTTGTTACGGCTAGAAATTGTATGCAGGAAGCATGGGAAAGACAAGATCGTTTTATCGAAGGCGACGATGCATTGATGGGTCGGCGATGGACGTGGATGCATATCTCAAAAGAGAAAAGTGTATATGTTCTACTTTCTTAATGCGAACAAGAAATGGCCGCCTTAAAAGCCGCTCAGGCCGCAGACAACTGTCACGCTCCACTAAGAAATCCATTTTACTTCCTAGCTATTTGTAATCCCGCTACAAGACAACGCCACTTTCACCTCCGTGTCTCGCAGAGACCGGTGAGCCCTACATAGTTCCTCACAACCTCGTTAGCAGTAAAGGATATCCACAGGGCGTGCCGTATTTCTGGGGCATTTCGTCACAACACGTATGATGCAGCATCACAACATTAAAAGACTCAACTGCCCCATACAGATGTGCTCTAAAAATGTCTTTGATTATACACACAGCAATCCACTTCCCTCATTCCCTTATCTGATCTTTGAACACAATGACCTCATCTACCCCCATAATCGTTCCTGGTGACTTGGTGCTCGTCACTGGGGTCAATGGATTCATCGGTTCTTATATCGCCAATAACCTTCTTAAGCTAGGCTATCGAGTCCGAGGCACCGTTCGCTCTACGGACAAAGCAGAGTGGATCACCGAGGCTTTGATCCAACGATAGCCATCAGCATATTTTGAGACCGCGATTGTCGCAGATGGGACTGCCCTTGGATCTTGGGACAACGTCGTCAAAGGCGTTCACGGAGTCGTTCACGTCGCAACAGATGTCTTTCGGCGCCGATCCCACCATCATCACTCCTCTGGTGAACAGTGTTAAAGATATCCTCAGGGCTGCAGCCGCGGAACCCACTGTCAAGCGCTTCGTGTTTACAAGCAGCGATCGTGTAATCACCAGTGGTATCAACAATAAGGAGGTTACGCTCTACTCCAGTATGTGGAACGAGACTGCTATAAATAAGGCAAGACGGCCACCCCCATACGAGGCTGATCGCACCTGGGACGTCTACGCGGCACTCAAGACTGAAACAGAGCAAGCCGTCTGGTGATTTGAGAAGGAGAAGAAGCCCAGTCTCATCTTCAACTCGGTGCTGCCTACCTTTAACGTAGGCCCCGTGTTACGCGCCAAACAGTCAGGAAGCACTGCAAAATGAGTGAGAGGCTTTTGGGAAGACCCCCACCACTCCGAAGTACTACGGAAGTTTGGTCCTTCTTGGTATATCGATGTGAACGACACGGCTCTCTTGCACGTCGATGCCTTGACCCAGGAGGATGTTCAAAACGAACGGCTGTCAGGATTCGCCGGGACCTTTAACTTTAACAGTTGGGTGTCTGCATTTCGACATCTAGACCCCAAGAGGTCTTGGCCAGTTGATGATCCTGACCCGGGTTACAACCTATGTAACGTTGGTACAGCAAGGGAGGTAGAATTGCTCAAGCGTCTTGGGCAAGATGGCTGGACTAGTTTTGGAGAGAGTGTCAGGAGAAATTGCTTTGACTATCATGTATAGATTGAAAGCACTTGAGACAATATGTCGCTTCCTGAGATAGTATATGCATGATAGGCCAGGCATGTGAAGGGCGTTGGGCGTAGGGCATCGAAATCACCATTGCTCGGAACTAGTCTGAGAGCCTTGTGTTTGTCATACGAATACAGTCTACATCGGTTTATGTCACCGTGGTTCAAAACTTAATGACAGTGAAAAGTTACCATTGCCAATCATAGACGTTCGCCGGGGCCCTGCCACGTTGGATTTTGACACTGACGCTGAGCGTGTTGATCTTCAGGGCGAATACCTATCGCCCAGTCTCGTAGACTGACATGTACATTTGGCCGCAGTTGCCGGTGAAAGTACTCAAGGGGAGATGAAGATACTTAGCGTTTCACAAGTCTTGCTACGCCAGCCTTATGCCTGTAATGCGATGCTGAGCTATGGCTTTACGTCAGTAAGAGACTATGGTGGTTTAACCCTAGCTATGAAACAGGCAGTTAAATAAGGCATATAGCCTAGACCCAGACTGTTTATCGCAGGTCACGCTTTGTCTTAGTTAGGAGGTCACGGCGAAGGACGAAAGTATTATGACCCGACCACGAGTTTTGCGGAGGCTCTATCTTAACTTATCACGGAGTTTTAATGGTGGAGAATAATGTCTTAAGTTCAGTGGAGAAGAACTCCGTTAAGATGCTAATTTCATTAAGAATATGGGTGGTGGAAGCGTTGCGAGCCCGATAGATGTCATTGAGTATGTGTAATTTACTGTCGATGAAGTCACGGCGATAGTGATAGTTACTGAAAATATGGGAAGCTATGCTACCGCGCATTGCTATATACCTCAGACAGTTTAGCAAGCTATCCGATAGGGCGTTCGTGGGATCGAACATGGCAATCTTATCGACGAAGAAACGGTTAAGGAAATGGTACAGAGAAATACGTTTCTGACTCCGACCCTGGTGACATACGCTACTTTTGCATGGGAAGAGTGTTAAAAGGCAAAAGTGGATATTGATCCGGAGTCTATTGAGACCTATGTCTTAACAAAGAGTACGCCGGCAAGTTCCTTACCAGAGCGTCCGAGGCTAAGAATCTAGAGGTTCTTCATAGTGGTCCCAAGGCATTAAAGATGGCGACCGATGCTGGAGTTAAAGTCTGCTTTGGGATAGATCTTCTGGAGCCGCTCTAGTTTGCCCAGACTAATAGATTTTCCATCAGAAATAAAGTTATCTCTTCGATTGAAGTTCTCAGAAGTGCAATAGTTACCGCTGCAGAGTTGCTAAATTAGCCCGAGTTCCTGCCCCAGATCAAAATAGGTTTCACTGCAGACCTCCTCGTGCTTGAAAGTAACCCTCTGGAGGATATTACCTCGCTTGATAGGCCCGAAAAGAACCTCTTGACTGGTGTTAAAGATGGTCGTGTTGTTTTATCGGAAGGTCTAACCACTTAAAGGGTATATATAAAAGCCCATAGTTATATCTCTATCCTATCATAGATACCCAATCATGGCCTTGAGAAGCCAGAAACTACCAAACACGCTAGCCTAAGAGATAGAACCTTCCACTCTACAAACAATTTTTGTATCACTCTAAATACCTGCACTCTGTAAAATGTAGTCCAAGGCGAGCCAACTCCAGACAATGCGTAGTATAGCATTTGGCTTATGTAATATATGAGTTGTGATGCTTTTATGGGTAAAGAAACTCTATTCCTTTAGCTATGTAATTCTGATCTACCTGGAAGAGATATTTACATGTGATACATACTACCCTCCATTTCATGACTGCAATCACCGACTCGTCTCGACTCAGTTATCTTAAGACACATTTAACACCACCCATGTAGCCACTCTATAATGAGTCCAAAAGTCGCTCAAAGACAAGCTCCTCGACCAATTAAGAAGAAGGCGTGGGAGTAGGCTGGCCTGAAGGAGGAGTTCCGCTGCCTCCAGGGGGGCCGCCTCCCTGGCCACCACCGCCGCCACCAATACCGCTGTCCAAGGCGTGGCCACCCTCGTTATCCAAATATCCAGCAACGCCATAGTATTCGTCCGAGCTGTAGTCCACAGTAGCGTTGATACCGATCTGAATCCAGGCAAAGATTCCTTGCTCAACAGTATCGCCGAGATAGACATACTGGGGGAATGGGTCATAAGACTCATCAGCCTGCAGAACAGACCACATATCCTCTTCGTTGGAAGTAACCTCGACATCGTTGGTGTTGTAAGGGGCGAGGGCCTCGACTTCTTCACGCAGATCCTCGGGCCAGAATAGCTGGCCAATGTGGGAGACAGGGCTGTTCCAGACCTGAATCGTGCCGTTGGAGGACACCGATGCATTGGCGTGAGTGAGAAGATGGGTGTGGGTAGCACGTCCCTCGTAATGTCCAGGGAAGATAGTCTCGAACTGAACCACACCTTCGTTGTCGGTGATCTGGATACCGCGGAGGAAAGTGGTGTTGAGGCCAGCCTGGGAACTCACGCCGGAGTAAACACCGGTGGCATTGCAGTTCCAGACATCAGTAGCCAGGTTGGGGACTGCTCCGCAAGTGGAAACGTCGACGTATTGGACCTCAAGGAACAGAGGCACTCCATCGCAGTGCTCTTTCTCGATGACGTTGGATCGCAGGTATTCGCCGACGATGTAGTAAGGGCCGGCAGTGATCTCGGGAGACAAAATGCAGCTAGAGTTGGCGCCAAAGACGGTCTCGAGAGGAGTGAACATGTTGTTCTGTGAGATGCCGGTCTGGTTGTGGTTGATAGCTTCCCAGGCAACGATGTCCTCCTCATCTCGGCGGTGCTTTCTGGGAGCTTTTCCCCTATCAGTAAAAGGATGATATACAAGGTTAGAATGCAAACATACCAGTCTTGATACCAAGTTTCTCTCGGAGCTCCTGAACCTTTCGGGCTCGGCGTGAGATCGAACGAGTCTTCAGAGCCTGCGCGTGGTCAGAGCCAGAGCATGCGTTCAATGATCTCTGGCCCAAGTTGGCAACAGTATCACGAGCCTGAATCTGCCTCTTGATGCGCTGGTGATCATGCTTCTCACCAGGGTGAGCGGAGGCAACGTTGGCCAGCAACAAGCCCGCGGAAGCAAGAGTCTTAAAGGAAACCATCTTATTGGTTGGGTAGAAGGGATTGTTGAGAGTGAGTGTGGTGATTCAACTTCAGAAGCGGCATTGTATTGTTTATATATCACACAGAACCACCATCGAGCAATTGGGAAGTCTCTAGCTTACTACCTAAGTTACGCAAGCCCATTGAGACTTAGCTACGGAAGTGGGTGTTTTTGCCCTTGGGTTTGTCGTTTCGGTTGTTTTACTGTAGAGTAATATTCGCGTCCTTCTAAAATCCCCCACAACCCGAAGCATAAAGTGGCTCTTTTCGGCATTCCAAAGCCACGGGAGCTAACGCGACGGGATTTAGGGGCCGGGGCAAAGCATGAGTGACAGGGTCCAAGACGCGTAATCTGCATTTCAAAAGAGCTAATTGGTCAATGCAGAGACCATGCGTAATCAGGGCGGAGATTTTAAGAAATTATGCTTGCTGTTTTTTTGTTCCGACCTTCTCGACCAGGGTTAAATTACGGATTAGCGTCAAGAGCAGAGGTTTCAAGATCTCAGATGCAAACTGTCTCGTCATCAGCGTGAATGCAGAGCATTTTATTGGTGGCTCGATGGAATTCCGCCAGCCACACATTGAGGAATCTGAAGATCTCATTTCGTGGCTTGTTTAAGCAAGTAATTCCGCAAAACAAGCGCATAACTATTCAGGAGATCTTGTAGACTCTATCTATAACTACTATTATCAATATAAGCATAGATGACAAATACCCGTGATTTTAATGCTTGAGCTATGGAGACAAGCTCATACTCGCGGCCTTTAGGGTAGGCAAGCACACCTATTATATCTATTATACTTAGAGATAAAGTCCTTTACTAGACACACGATAGGATTAATTGAGATGGAGTAAGACCTCTTCTATCTATTGCTAATTTTTATTAATATTTAGGCTAGTCTTGAGGTATCCAAAGATTATTCTAATTTGTTTCCGTTTTTTATCGTGTCTTTACAATGTTGAGCTCTTATTTTACAGAACTATTTTCCTAGTGAACAAACATCAAGCTTCCACACACTTTAATAACAAGACTAAAATTGAGATTTGCTGCCTATACTCATCAAATGTGTCAATTGTTTCAATTTCCTAACTCATTCCCAATAAATGTCTCTCACCTACTTCTTGGCGGGCTACTTCCGCTCGCTGCACGGAAGCAATTCCGACCGTGGGTCATGACTTTGCTTAGTCACACCGCACCCACGTGAGAGAAACCTTTAAATACTAGTTTCTCGCCTGAAACGCGACCCTGGCGGTTCAAATCCATCGCTTCCTCAACCGTGGACGGGTCAAGCTGTCCAATGACGCGAACAGCAGATGGCTGCAAAGATCCGTTTCTAAGCAAGACTTCCAATTGACCATGGAACTCTGCACTCAGATTATGGTCTTCCATCTTGACCTTTAAGGTGCATTAGCGAACGATCTTCGCTTGGGTGGCTCGCTTGGTGACAGAGATGGTACTCACAGGCCAATGTGCCTTGCCGCGATAGCTATGTGCCGTGGGAAAAGCCGTAAAGACAAAAACGTCCGTGACTTTGATATGCGATGGGACATTTTGCGTATGGGTTTTGCCTGGTCTGACCGTACATAGTACGCCTTCGGGGTTATCAATGGCTTCGGCTGCAGTTGCAGAGGATGTTTCGTTCCCGACTGTATCAAACACATGCCGCAAATTTGGTAAGGCTGTTTTGATCTTGGGAATAACTTCTTCATCGTTATAATCAAACACATGGGTTGCTCCAGCCTGTCGAGCCTTGTCGAAGTTTCGAGGACTACACGTCGTGGCGACTTCGATGTTGTAGAGCTTGGCTAGCTGGATGGCGAAGTAGCCTACAGTTGCTATTGTTGTTATTCACAGTCAGCACGTATTCTTGTGTCGAAAGTCAGCCAATAACACCTACTGTTTCCTCCCCAGATCAACAGAGACGCCTTGTCGGCTGAAGTGTTGCGGGTGAGCGCAAGGCAATCTCCAGAGAACAGCGCCAGCCAGGCCGTATTGGCGGCCAAAGGCACTGAAGAAGCTTGAGCTGGGCTTATGTTGGACGGTACTTTGAAAGAAAGACGCTCGTCCGCGATCGTGTACGTGCTAAAACTCAACATTAGCCAGACTCTAGCACAGGAAACCGCGTTAGAGCTGCTCACGAGTATGCGCCCAAGCCCTTGATCTCTCCTAAATGCATCAATGAGCTAACAATACCTTGAGAGCGGGGGATCTGAGTTCACGAAACGCACCGCCCCAGACAAAACCAGCGATGTTATCGCCGCTCTGTAACTTTGTCACATTCGGATGAGCACCGACTACCGTGCCAGCAAAGTCACATCCCAACACGGCGCCATCTCCAAAGGCATTGACATCGAGCGCAAGTCCTGTACGGGATCAGCACCACGGTAGTAGACTGGCGAAGGGCCAACCATACGGTCAGTTGGATTGAACGCCGCATATTCAACTTTGACGTAAGCTTGGTGCTCCTTCAGAGGAGGCAGAGTGATATTTTGTTGAGCGAACGTCTTGCCCTGTTGAACTATGGCGGTTGACTCCATGGCTACTGTAATGATGTCACAGTGGTGGGTACAGTAGATTTAAAAATTAGAGTGAATTCAGTGGGCTCCCGTCGACCTTTTATGGATTCAGAGTGCTGTAGCAAATACCCACACGCTATCAATATTTCCACAAATTTCCCATAACACTGTCATCAACATGCGCACGCCTGTAGACACACTTGAACTGTCGCTCATGTCAGTCCTCGCCCACTCGCTTGTCATAATATTTTATACACTTACAGGGATAAGTCTGGCCTTTTCCAGGTCCCAAACTCCACTTCGCACGTAGATATCCGTCTCGAGAACAGCCAATACTTCTGCCTCGGATGTGGCACGGGCAATGATAGCGCTTCCCCCGACGGCATTCCCGTCAAGCGTGGCCCCTCCCATTTGGAACAGACCCGAATCAATGTGTTTGATCATGTCCTTAACATGTGTCCTATGATATGTTCGTATCTTTAATGGATCCAAGCGTGCCATGTCTGTGTAACTCACTCTCTCACCCTCATCCGCGCTTCTAATGTGCCCTTGACGTCAGGAATAAGGACAATCCACTCTTTGATGGTTTCTGATTCCATCATCGTCGTCGCGCTGTCTTGAGTTCCTGGAGGGAAACACCATCTCGAGACTCGTACGAATTCTGGTTTATGACATACGTTTTGACGCCTTACGCCCTACGCCTTGCGACTTTCGGAGTAACGAGAATACGCGCAGGCTTATGCCTTTGGCAGAAGTTATCGATGCTGAGCCTTAGTTGTACCGAATACGCCTTTGCAGTGCGCTTAAGGATGCGCCCAAAGATGCGCCCTTCTCCACTTGTACATATGTAGTTCCCCTCACCTTAGTGCAAGGCGCATCGCTGTGCTGTTCGTTCAATCACGTATTCTTAGACAGACACCTTCAATCGCGGGGAAGTTTACTCAGGTTAGTATGTGGGAGATTCCCTGGATCAAGTGCAGGGATCGTGAGTGACTGTGGCCTTCCTCAAACTGACATGACCTTTCTTAGTGTCCCAGCAATATACTGCGAGATGATGATAGATGTAAGAAGACTGAAACCCCGAAAAGATGATCAAGGGCTTGTGATTACCTATGATCTCTCATGGATGATTTATTAGATTTTTCTGGGTCTTTGAAGTCAGAGCGAAACTTCTTCAACACTGAGGAGCACCAATTAGTATGGATCAAACAGATTAAACACGCACACACTCCGCGCAAATCCTCGAAGTTCACACGTAGAAGTATCGCAAGTTTGATAGTGGGTGGAAAATGACAGACATTTGATGTAGATCGCCATCTTGATAAACAATTTACCCCCGTGTTTAGCCTTGATGTCTGTCATCAATATCTCCGCGCCTGAGTCGGGTTTCTAACTCGCTCGCAACATGCTCGACAGTAGCCTCTCCAATAATGCCCTTTTCCCAAGTAATACTGATAACAAGAGGCCCCCCTTTTGTACTTGCACAGTTGAAACTTATAGCTGGGCCAGCTACCAGGCCACATTGCGTGAATACCAACTTTTCGAGCTCCATCCCACTACCTTCTGGCGCGACAATGTTCGAAGTAGACCCTAAGTTGGAGAGCTCATACGTGTACTGTCTCTCTGTACCACCCTGGCTTCGACAATGTGACAACAAATCTTGGACACGGTTCTGCCGTGTGACCATGCTGCCGTGAGGAAACTCTTTCACCCTAGTTACTATTTCCTTGCCAAATGAGCGCGCAAGGTCTATGATTTGCTGGTCTTCTGCCGCAGACCCAGGTTCCCAAGTGGAAATCTTCTCCAATTCCGTACGAGAGACGTAGCTGGTCAGAAAGGATACATGGTTGACGATATCCCTCTCGGACGCTCCCGTGTGTCGTCGCACTGAGAAAGGTGTCACGGATCGGAATCCGGGCACATCTTCCTTGATACCATGCCAGAGAGCAGTGCATATAAGTGAGTGCAAAAGTCCAGTTAAAGTGGCCTTGGATTTCTTGCACTTTTTGAGCACATTTGAAAGGTCTTCGGGAGGAATCGTGACTATGTGAACAAGAGACTTGAAGTCAAGCGTGGGGGCTGGAGATATTGGAGCTCCTGCCCATGCTTTCCGGCCGCAAGCACCTGGACTACTGCAGATGGTGCAGTCACACGAGAGACAGTCCACACGTTCTTCAATCGCGGCCGGCACCGCTCGTATCTCGTTGAAAGCCATGGGCCAGGAAGGGGAGCCTTGCAAGCCTGAAATGCTCTTGAGACTGTCCATGAAAGAGGCGTGGAAGGCGATCCCGCTCAGTCCATCGGCAATAGCGTGATGGATAAAAAAAGCAATGTCAAGCCTTGTGAGGGACAACTGCCCGGAACCTGGGTCATTAGAGTCGCGCATATGCTTCAACACAACCACTTTCCATGCCGGCTTGTTTTCCGGCCAGAGCTCAGCATGCCCTTCCCCGAGAACCTGAGATAACAATCCATCTGCCACTTTCTCACTTGGCTCACTGCTGGTCGGGTTGATATCTTGGCTGTTGATGATTTTGAGAACGTCTTGTCGATCAATTTGATGAACTTGTCTATACAGTGGAACCCCAGCTTCTGATTCATCAGAGACGCCGTACAGTAAGCCAGGATGTTGTTGAATCGTGGCTTGAAGAGCCTGTTCTAAAGTAGAGTGAAGCCTACTTTGACCCAAAAGCAATCCTAGGTCATTCTGCGGTAAAATATTGTAGGCCGCCGTGACACATACTGAGCGGTACTGTCCCATAGCATGTCGGGCAGCATAGTTTCGTCCCAAAACGCCTGGAAATAATGGTGGTCAGCGTCCATGTCAATGCCTGCGGTTCAACCAAAGTAAAAGGCGCAGTGAGCACAATAGTAGCAAAACGAATAATCAACACAGGCATCTGATCCGTGAGTTGTAAACCGACTAACCCAATGAGACTGATTTGTGCTTCGCCATTGGAATCGTCAGGGAGTTATCGTTGTGGTGCTTGAAGAATCTGGTGCGAGACGGAGAGGACAGGGGACAAAAGGTTCTTGAGCATATTTTTATCTGCCCCACAAGATCCGTATTACCCGAGAGCTTACTGGAAAGTCGGGGCCGTTATCCGAACTGCGCATCTGCGATAGCGAACCCTTGGAGGATACCAACTTTTATATCCAAATTGTCTGTCAGCTTACAGCATATGATTTTTGAGCAGCCTATTGAAGTGAAAATGACACGTCATTCGATATGAAGGAGACCCTTACCTGAGAGCCACATCAAAACTGTTATGTAGCAGCTTATCACGGTGTACTATACATGCAGATGAAACCATTGTATCACGATCTGTAACTGTCACTGCTTTTATGGACATTTATTCATAAACAACGACACCCCACTCATGGTCTTCAATTCCAAACATTATATCCTTCAGCCAGCCTTTGATCATAGGGCCAAATCTGGTAGTATTTTGCTGTGTCTCTGGCAGGTCGATATTATGATCACCGACCCGAATGGTCGATACATCTTTGATGAAGAACTGTGATAATGAGTCACCAATCCCTTATCAGAACTGGAGGGACTTTACTTACCGCGGTGCCGGAAACAAATGCCTCGAGAAGAAGACCTTCACTCCAAGCTGCCTCGAGGTCTTTGATGGTGAACTTGACGTCCCGCACCTCCAGTTGACTAGTTAATCGAGTTTTAGTCAATTCCAAGACAGATCGTCTGGTAACTCCATCGAGAATGACTTTGTCCGTCAATGGTGCAGTCAACAGTTGCAGCTTCGACGTATTTTTATCTTGAACAACGGCAAAGAAGTTGCTGGCGCCGGCTTCTGTAACTTGACCATCCTCACCCAGCAACCACAAGATCTGATCGTAGCCAGCTTCTTGTGCCTCACAGTGAGATGCAAAGCTAGGACCATAGTTGGCACCAACCTTGGCATAGCCAAAACCGCCGGGCCACGCTCTAATCGTGTTGTTTCGTGATGTGAGAAGCCGCAGGTCTGATCTGGGTTGTACACCAGGAGGAGACTCGCTAGAAAAGTCGGGCCAGCAAACCATCGTGATCAATAAGGTCGCTTCTTTGGGAACTTGTACTCCGAGCTGACGACCAGTTCCGATCAACGCAGGCCGGATGTAACGAAAGCTGCCAGGCTCTGGCAGCCATCCTGTCGTCACTCGTAAGCCAACTTTCATTGGACATTAATTGTGAAATAGCGGACTCCTCACTCTTTGCATCGACGCGGACCAGAGCTTTTATCAACTCTACCAGCTGCTCTGGATCGAAGTTTGGCAGTGAAACCCTCTTCGCGCTCATCACCAAACGCTTTGCATTCTGGTCTGGCCTGAAAAGTCTCAGGCGGCCATCGAATCCCCGATAGACTTTCATACCCTCGAAGCATTGCGTGGCATAATGAATGCAGGAAGCAAGAGGTGAAATAGTCAGATCACCGAATGGCTTAATGATTGGATCGTCCCAGCCCTCATCTACTGTCCAACGGCAAATAACCATATGATCAGTAGCCACGTTCTGTGCCCATAGTTCAGTGGATCCAGGTTCGGGAACATGATGAAGAATTGACGCCTGAGTAAATTGCAATCTGGATGCATTGAGCTGCCTCTTGAAGGTAGGTTCCGGGGCAATCGAACCGTTCTCTTGGGCTGGGTTGGACGCAGCCATCGTGACTGCTCAGTAAACTAGTATATCAGAGTGATATTGACGAGAAGCGAAGTAAGATCTCTAGCTATCCTGACTACATATGCATTTAGCGCTCAGCAAAACCCCATTGCTGTCAATATGTCTTATCGGAATGACAATGACTACTCTACGCCACTAGACTAAATTTGCGAAAGCGGGGGCATTGATTGGAAGGGCGCAAAACTTTACGCCCTGTGGAAAATCACGAACTCCGATATGAGCTCCGATGCCTGTGCCTCCATATCTTCCTACACCCTCAATACATCTGTCAAGAGCTGGATTCAGAATGAGTTCGCAAGAATCTCCACCTAATGACCCGTCTTATGCCGGGCATGACTGGCTATCGTGGTTTCACCAACACGGGGACAGCCCCCTCAGCCCAACAGTGGAAGTTACTGACCTAGCGAACGCCACATCAAATCCCCTCGATACTGATGTTTTTTTCGTTGACGACGTGCTCCAGCAGAGGCCCCATACGTTGCAAACCGATGAATGGGAGGTATCTCATCGTGGAAACTACACACCCCTTTCGTATGGGTTCACACCAAATCCCAACGCACCTTGCATCGAGGATGCCTCAGCTCTATCGTTGACCGGATGCTATGGAGTACCTTCAGACTCGTCTGCAGGATCTGTAGATTCGTTCCAGTCCCCAACAACGTCGGCTGCTGGTCTGAAACGGAGGAGGAGGCAGATACACCGACAACGAGATGCGACAAAGGATCGAGAGACGATTAGTAGAAGATATCAATGCACATTTTGCACAGATGCCTTCAAAACAAAACATGATTGGCAAAGACATGAAACAACCATGCACTTGAGCCTTGAGCAATGGAAGTAAGTCGAACGGAAGCGGTGCGCGACTGGCAGTCATTGACTTCTTCACAGGTGTTCGAGATATGGTCCGACAATACAGCGCCCAGATGGGCATACTTACTGCATCTTTTGTGACTGCCATGATCCTTCAATTGAGCACCCCGAGCTACACAACTACTCAGCCTGTGTCGCTCAACCGGATGAAGCACGATTGTTTCACCGTAAAGACCATCTAAGACAGCATCTTCGTTTGTTTCATCGAGGGTGCAACTTCAATGACTCCATGAAGAGTTGGCTTTCATCTATAGATAATGTCAAATCCCGATGCGGGTTCTGTGATGTGGAGATGGGCACCTGGACGGAACGACAGAAGCATCTGGCGGTACACTTTCGTACAGGGTCTGATATGAGGGAATGGAAAGGCGATCGAGGCTTCGACCAGCGAATTGACGACATCGTGGAAAACGACATGCCTGCATTTCTCATCGGCGATCAAAGACATACAATGGAACCCTTCTCAGCTTCAAGGGCTGACCATCGAATAGACGCGCCTTCAAAATACTCTCTTGGTCCTCCTAGCAGTGCAGAAACTAGCCCTGGCTTGATCTCAAGTCAAATGGAGGTACCCCAAAGTAGTCATTCACATCGAGAAATAGAACGACTCTTGTTGCGATACGTCTCTGCGGAAATTTCTCAGGGCCGCGTGCCCTCAGACCGCCAGATACAGAGGAGGACTAGTGAGATCATGTACGGGCCGGACAATGCGTGGGATGCAACGTGGGCTGACAACCCCCAGTGGCTTGAAATGTTTAGAAGGAAAGCTGGGTTGATTAGTCTGCCGCTTAGTGGAGGGAAAAATGCATTTGTAGGACATGACGCTATATAGTTATATGGATCGTTGATTTTATTACTAAATGGTACATCGAAGCGTGCGTGTCAGCGGTCGGCACTCTAGGAAATGAGCAGCACGATAGCCCCGCAGTTCGGGCCTTGTTCCAGTTAGACTCATGTGGGCACCAGTGGACTCTTGGCAAAGTGCGAGAGCGACACAGTGGAGTTTCCAAGGTTGACACGATAGGCTGATATCTTTACGGACATAGCCATCGGCCGAAACACCGTTTATCATGGATGCCAGACTTAAAAACTGGACTCTTTTGCATCTTTCAATATCCGCTATGAGGAATTGACCGAGGTAGTCATTACGTATTTGCATAGCAGAGTGGTATAAAAGAGGTGAAAGGTCCCAAGTCAGTAACCATATCAGCGACAAGTTCAGAGCAATATGACCACGATGGCAGATACTCCAGAGGCCGTCCTTGACAAGTACGCAACAGAGCGCGATAAACGACTTCGTTCTGATCAAACTGCCCAATATGTCGACTTTCGCGACCCGATTCTCGCCAGCATGGACAAAGATCCTTATGTCGACTACAACCAACTTGCTTCCAAAGACTTCCCGCTCAGAGATGGCAGCGAGGTCAAAGTCTTGATTGCCGGTGGGGGCATGCTAGGCATCCTAACAGCCTACCACTTGGTTAACCAAGCCAGCGTCGACAGTCGCGATATGGTCATTGTTGATAAGGCCGGAGGGTTCGGAGGTACTTGGTACTGGAACCGGTACCCAGGAATTTCGTGCGATATTGAGGGCTACTGCTACGTACCCTTGCTCGAAGAGACAAGTTACATGCCAAAGCATAGATAGTAGGTGCAGTTCTTGCTGGTATGTGAGCTATACTAACTGACGCAGTTGCCACGGACACGAGATCCGTGAACAGCTCGAACGAATCGCCCACATGTTAAATGTACCGGGCCAGTTTTGTACTACAGTTACGGGTCAAAAATGGGACGATCAGGCCCGTCGATGGGTTGTGACTATGAGTCACACGCGCGGCTCTGGTCAGGAGCCAGAGCAGCTTACTGTCCGAGCACAATTTCTGATCCTCGCTGGCGGTATACAGACATCCCCGCACGCCCCGAAGCTAAACGGACCGGACGTCTTCACTCAGAGCCCAGGGAAAGTCCTCATGCATACAGCTCGCTGGGACTGGTCTAAGAGTGATGGCTCGCAGGGATCGCCTAATCTCACCAATCTCAAAGGCAAGCGAGTAGGCATTGTTGGAACAGGAGCCACGGCCGTGCAGGTAGCGCCTTATATAGCCAGGTGGGCTAAGGAGACGTATACTTTTCAGCGTACGCCTTCCTACGTGGGACCACTCTCCCAGAAGGAAACGACGACCGCGGTTGGGCCAAGGTGGCGTACAAGGCAGGTTGGCAGTACGAGAGGATGGCAAGTCTGGATGCCATTTTTACCGGCCAGAAGGATGCCCAAGACGTTGTTCAAGACAGTTGGACAAAAGTGTCGGGAATGGTTACTATGGCTGGGCATGCCGGTAAAGTCATCACCCCTGACAAGGAAAAGGTGCATGTCAAGGAGATGATCGATATTGACTACCCATGGACCGAGTCTATGCGTCGACGAGTCGACGAAGAGGTCCACGACGTGGGTACGGCACAGAAGCTGAAAGCCTGGTACCCTGGTTTTTGCAAGCGACCTACGTTTCATGGAGAGTATCTATCCTTGTTCAATCAACTAAACGTGACGTTGGTGGATACAAATGGTAAGGGTTTTACAGCTTACACCCCCGAGGGCGTCATGGCGAACGATCGTGAGTATTACTTGGATGTCCTTGTGCTAGCGACAGGCTACACAGTTGGCCTTGCCGATTCAACCCCCTCATCGGCACTCAACGCGCCTTTAGAAGGACGAAACGGCCGTCCGCTGAAGGACAAATGGGAAAGCGACGATTATGGAGCCCTGTACGGCGTCATGACGAATTGATTCCCAAACTTGTTCTTCGCTTCTGGGAACAGTGGCACCGTATCGCAGAATGCGCACAGCTTCTATAATCTGCTCTCACGACTTATCTCGCATCTGGTCAAAGAATCCTTGCGCGCAAGTAACCCAGAGATGACGAGAGTTGAAGTGGAAAAGAAGGCCGAAGACTCATGGTCAGAAAGAGTAGCCGAGAGATCACTTTGGCTTGCCGCATTCCCGAGCTGCACTCCAGGTTATTTAACGGGCGAGGGTCTCCTCCAGACGATGAAAAACCTCAGCGAAGAGGGACAAAAGCAAATCGCGATTGGATCCTATTGGGGTGAAGGAATACTTGATTTCCAGAAGATAGTCGAAATCTGGATGCACGAGGGGAAACTGGAAGGTGTAAAGATCGAATCATGGTTTGATCCTTAGTTTTATGAGCATCGAGTCGCTCGCAGATCATGTGTAGACCAAGAGAGAAATGAGTTGTTTTTTATTGTTGACGCCGGCTTCTTTTACTTTAGAAGTTGTAGAGCAGACCTTAGATAGTAGATCAAGAGAAAAGTTACCATCAGACCTTCAAAAGTGCACTCAGCGGCATTATCTCCTCATGCTCTCCTGCGGTCAGACCGAGATGTCTGGCGACACGTTCGAGCAAGGCAGCATCATTGTCATGCTCATCGGTAACCCTCCGCTCACGGTTCACTGTAAGACATGCACAAGCCACATGTGCTCGAAATACGGTGAACGTGACAGCTACAGTGCCTGATGAAGGGATGGTAGATAAGATCGACCCTACGGCCTCAACCATGCGACGAGACGTTGAGACGGCACGAGGAAATATGGCAATATCGGGTTCTGGTGCTCTACCATCCATGCGATCCCAGTCTTTCCGGGCACTGGTTAACTTCAGGATGTGCTGAAGCATAGAAAGAATCCAAGCGTGCCCTTCTAATGCTAAGCCTGCGATAGTCCAGAGTTGGCCACCCGAGTTGATCAAATCCTTGACCAGCGCATCCTTTTGCTACCATGACAGCCCATCAAATCTCCGATTCGGTAATACTTTTCCTAAGAAACTCACGATTGACCATTGCTCATACAATGATTCTATCTCGGCGCATAAGGCCTCTGTCTTCGGCAAAAGTTCCGGGTCAGGTCTGGACTTGGCGTCCTGCAGCAGCGTCCAAAACTTCATGAGTATGAATGTCCGCCGCGAATCTAGCAAGAATCGAATGGTTGTCACCGAGTCGGCTTTTTCCTGCGACTCGGCCTCGGCTAGCCATGGCAGATTAACTTTGGCGCAGTTCCAATGCTTCTGCATGAGTAGTGGTTTGTTGTGAAACATGTGAAAGTATAGATCCATGCCAACGAGCTCCCAGAAACACTTCCGAGAGGCATCAAGAATGCTATAATTAGACTCGGGAGGGTTCAGTGAAGTATTCTGATCTGCGCGATATGGGCCAGTCTTTTCAGCGCAACGGGATGCAAGCTGAAACATCGTTCAGCTAAGATCGATATCGAAACGTTCAGCAGCAACACGAAGCTGGTACAGGAAATGAGTGAGTCATTGTTATGAGCAAGAAATTCAAGATGTCTTTGTTCTCACCATGAAGAATGAAACATTTAAATCTGCCAGTGTCCCAGTCGCGGAGGGCTTCCATGATGCAGCGGCCTTCAGGCACTGGTCATACAACTTGTCCATCATCCTCGCACATGCGCCAGGAGGTATAGTACTTCGTTGGAGGAATGAGCCGTGGTATAGGATGCAGTGATATGTCACGACAATTGATGCATCGAGGTGCACATTTGGTAGGTCGATGATATCCGGCATCACTCTGATGAGTTTGACATTCAATACTGTGGGAAAGACATCTTCAGGTAGATGGGCGAGGTAGGTTGTAATAGACGTTAGTCAGTAGGAGGTATCTGTTTGTGATAATTTACCCTTGATCCATGATTTGGCCACATCAGGTTCCAGATGTAAGCCACACGCAGCGCTATCAATGTCACGCTGTCTGGATTTCATACGCTTTTGCACCTGATTAACAGCATACTCCAAAGAGGATAGCGGGGTATCCGAATTTATCTGCGTTGATATCGGTCCTAGAGGTGGAGGGCTGTGCAAAGTATGCTCTTCCAAATGGTCTAGGTTCGGCACGAGACTTGTTGGAGGTTCATGAGTATGAGAACTGCAACATCTCTCTTCAAAACGATCCAGTCTCAGGAGAACTTCAGACAATTTGGCTTCAAGAGATCTAATTTATGTCAGAAGCTACTTAGCCAGGCTTGTGGGGATTTGATCTTACGTCACACGGTCTGTCGTGGTCACTGTCAATGACTTCCTGGGCACTGGTTGAGCGTAGTGACAAGCCATGCCTTACTCTTCATATTTATCGCATTATAGTATACAACGATCGCAGCATATCTTTAAAAATCGTTTAGCGCATGTGGTAGTAGTCGTTGGCAAAGAGACTCACCTTTCTGGATCTGCATCGTTAGCACTAGCAACCAATAACAATTAGCTTTCACATCAAGACCTGACATTTGTACGGCAATATCGCTCACTAAGATTGGATTAGGTAATGACTCATCAGACATTGCGTTATGGATTCGGTGATAGTTTAGTAAAGGAAAAAAATGATAGGGTAGGAGCGCTCTCCTCTTGAGCAGACGTACGGAACTCAGTTAGTCCGGCCCAAAAGATACAATATTGATAGGCACTACGGGTCGACATCGCATAGAGAGGAAGCCCAATTTATCAATTACAAAGTTATTTTTATATCCCATGATACTTAAGTCAAGCTCATTAAAAGTAGTTTCTTCCGTGGAATGTAGCGTGTAATCTTCACGACTAAATATATGATAGCTGTTGGCAGTTCAAAACTGTGGAAGAGCGTGCCAGCAGGGGGTATTTTCAAAATCCTGTGTCTTTATGCCACGCAGTGCTTACAATTTCAAATCTCAGCCGCGCGCGGTGGTTGGAAGAATAACCATATCACGCGCTTGGAGCAGGCATCGCCGCATTATGCTTACTTGACAATGATATCGCAGAGACAATACTAGCAGCATATTAAAAGGACCAAGTCCCACCAACGGAGAAGGTAAAGGGGGTCTGTTCGCCATTACAAGACTGGTAGGGTAGTGTTTATAAGTAGTACTAATATTAGACAAGGCCTTATATTAGACCACCCTTCTTGTTCGCACACTCAATACACTCTGGACCCCCTGCACTAGCAATCGCTCTCTCTAAAACCCCGATTTGATAACTAGCGTCAGGGTGAAAGATAACCTATGCCGAGCTGTCCAACTATCACTGGTATCTACTTGGATATCAGAATGATGCCAGTCTGTCATTAATCCGCAGCCCTTTTATTCTTTCTTAAGCTTTGCCCCGTTATCATCTATCCAGCTGTATACGTTCACTACGATTGTTACTGTGTAGAAGAAGGAAATGCCCAGCCCATCTTCAACCGTCTCACAAGTATCTTGGGGCTCAGGTGCAGGGCCTTGTTCGCAGTTGGGAGAATGCTAGGGGTAGTGTGTACAAACCATACCATCCGCATCTGTAGTCGTCGTTGCGTTCTTTTTGCAGTTGGCCATACGAACGGTCTGTCATTTCTGTTAGATCGCACCATTGGGTAAGAGTTATACATATTCACAACACCTCCAGATGCCGTCAAGTCAATCTCATCTTCACCTAGGTCTGATTGCTTGAGCTGTAGTTCCACATATGTGCCGGCTGGATCCTATGTTAGCATCGCCTACGAAACCAAGGGTCATCAGATAAGTACTTATCCGAGTCATCGGGGACCTTTCATTTAATCTCAAGGCCTTTCCCTTCATCACCGCTCTCAATCGAGTCATGATCATCGTTTCCTACCTTCCACGTCTCTACAGCTTCCTTGACATCGTCGCTGTCAATCGTGAAGTCCCAGTCTGATCCCATCTCGTTTGCCACGGTGATGTAGAACCTCAGGGGACTCCCATTAGTGGGAACAGCAGTTTGAGCCCATGGAAAATCCGATAGTGTCCCTGCAAGCGGAGTCGCATCATCTAGCGCCTCTAGAATTTGGGGTTGATGATCTATCTGATATGTGGAATCCAGACGATACGGAATAAGCAATAAACAAGTCTTTCGCTATCTAAAAACCCAGACGAAACTCTTCTGGAAAGCCGCTTTAGTTGATTTCGTATCCCTGTACTTGAGGAAATCTTCGCCGGCAGTATTCTTTCATAGTTAAACTAGACCCTTTTTATATTGTGCGTTCTGATACGGACTGTCAGCCTGACAGAACGATTATCTTTACCCTCACTGCAGCCATTGCTTGAAACATCGTATAGAAAGACACTTGACCAAACCCCAGTAATGCCGAACACGCAGTCACAGGCATAAAGCACAAAATGAAGGTATCTCGAAAGCATGAAGATGTCAAATTGAGGCCAGCTTGGTGTTGTGGGCCTAAGACCCACCCACCAAGCCGGGGTGATCACATAAGCTAGAACGATGACCTCCCAAGGAGTCATTCTCACGTATCACCCAGTAGGTCACACCATCGACCTATTTCCGTCGGCTGCTGCTTTGCCATATTGTCCTAAATTGCATATCGATACTGTGGCCGAGCCTGCATTCCAGGCGCAAAGGCAACCTCTCCTCTGTCAAGCTTTCGATTGAAAGCCACATAGTACTGCCTCATTGCCAAGCAGGCTACTATGAAAACACCTTGAGTGACTCCTGCAGTGATCAAGGCAGGCCGATATATGGGGGCATCTTTGTCCCTGTAACTCACAGAAGATATGATTCCAGCTAAGTTCATGGCCATATAGTTCAATCCGAGCGCAACTGCTCGACCGGTTGTTGTTGGAACGTTGGAGGACAACCAGACTGGGATCAGATTGCTCGGTGTGAAGGTAGCAAACGTGATGAGGTAGGTAAGAAAGTACCCAACTTGAGGACTGTTGACAAGATCAAGAGTCCCGAGAAGGATCCACGCTATCAAAGATACCACGGTCGTTCCGCAAGCAATAGAAGCACGTTGCTGATACCGGTCTGAAACCCACGTTGTAGTTAACTGGATTACGGAAGCTGTGAGATTAGGGCCCACTGTGTAAAGATTCGCTTTTACAGTATCTTTGGTTAGCCGCTTGATCATGGTCTGTGGTGATTATGTTAGCTTCATACTGTAGAGCCGACTGTACAAGTATCGGTCTTCCGATTGTACCACTTACTGGAAGAAAGTTTGAGCTGCTTGCCACACCAACTCCGTACATCAGCGCCATAAATGCAAATGCCCATGTCTGCCAAAGCTTCAATTGGTGGATGGCATCGCTCCATCTGAAATATTTATCCTGATCCTGTGAATCTTGTTCGACGCGAGCAATGGCCAATTGCCGCTCCTCCCTAGTATACCAAGTACACTTCTCGGGACTGCGAGGAGCACAGATATACAGATAGATAGCTACTGAGATTGTGATACCGCCTTCAATTAGGAACAAGTATTGCCAACCCTGAATTCTGTTAGAAATTCAACGGTGTTTGAAGTGACGCGAATGTCTCTTACGTGGAGATTTTTATTCCATTGAAACACTGCCCAAGAGATGATACCACTGACGGCGCCAGCAATGAAGCCCATTTGTCCGATCCACGAGACGCGGAACCCCATCTCGTTGCGTGTGTAAAAGGTGGATAGGTAATACACCTCGCATGGCTTGTATGAGGCTTCCACTGCGCCCATGAAAAATCGAACAGCAAAGATATCCGCTGATTTCTTTGAAGCCACGGTCACCATGGTTAGTCCACCCCAAAGTGCAACCGCAAGAGGGATAATGACGGATGGGTTGAATCGTTTCGACAAGATGGACCAGGGAACATTAAACAAAGCGTAAGGTATATAGAAGGTGGTGAGTAGGAGAGAGAATTGATTTGCAGCCATGTTCAAGTCTTGCTCGATGCCGTCCGTTTTGGCGTTGCCGAGATTAGCTCGGTCAAGTGTGTTGGTGAAATATGCAAGACCTGTCCAGTGGTTAGAGATATCTTGATACTGACTGTAGTCGACTTACATAGCCCAGGCATCACCAGGAGGTCTGTCTTTCTCAGCAAGCGCTTCAATATGACTCCGTCTTCGTAGGACTGCTCAGAATCGTGGACTTGGATCTCTGCGTCCGTCTCCTTTTTGCTGCCTTTGCCATTGTCGGACATGATTGGTTAAGGGTTATGGTTTGCGAGCTTGAAATGGAACTGCGAAGAATACTGAATATGTTGCGATTTAAACCACATGTCTGCAAATTCCAAATGCCCTCTTAATATACCCTTCCTTCTGCCCGATGGCGGGCATCGCTTCCTCCCCTTCCTTGCTCGATGGCGAGAACCCGTGCCTGACGAGGCCAGGCATGGGCTTTAAGTATTATGAATCCCCGCACGATCATGTTGCATTATACCCAGGATGGTGTCACGTCATACATGAACCGGAGTACATTATCCGCCCAACACGAGATGAAGCACCAAGCTAGCGGCGATGGCATCATTGATATCTCCAACTTTCCCAGGAACGTGGGTGGAACGTCAATGGATACGTCTCAGTGAATGATAAGGTGCGTCAAGTGAAATACATTTGATTTGCTAGACTGACAAATACAAGGTTCGTAATATTTGGTCGATAACGGCTGACCAGCACCTCTCTCTTGACTATCCAGGGTCTTATGCTCGGTTACTACGTATGGAGAAAGTTGCTGTAGGCTCACGCTGTGGAATCATGATGCGGTAACTAATGGCCCTGGTTGGTCCTATACGTGCTTCTCTGCCTTCAAACCGCCATGCCGCCCTTGCTCATTTACACTAAACTGGTGAGGCTGTCCCCAAGCCTCCCTGACCGCTCTTTCGCGGGTCTCTCGAAACATGTAAGGTGAACTTTTGTAACCAGTTTGCCATTTCCTACCCTCCCATTCCTCTTCCACAGGGGGCTCAATGAGTTGAATTTCTTTGCCACGCTGTTCAATCTTCCCCCAAACTCGAAGCAAGTTTTCTCCAACTAGAAGGCGGATCTGCTGGTCTGTAGCACCGCGGGCCATAAGTAGTTCCACTAGATGAGGGTACTTAGAGACATCCTATGAATTTAGATCAGTAACGCGAGTTCTTGTTTCTTGGAAGATAAGTAGGCTAATTACCTCAAGACCAGAAGGTGTGAATGGAGTGCCACTGAAATCTGAGCCGATACCAACGTGGTCCCATCCAGCGACCTCGGCCAGATGCCAGATATGATCCACCACATCGTGAATAGTCGAGGTACTTGGA
This sequence comes from Fusarium sarcochroum, assembly GCA_013266185.1. NCBI lineage: Eukaryota > Fungi > Ascomycota > Sordariomycetes > Hypocreales > Nectriaceae > Fusarium > Fusarium sarcochroum. The sequence goes on from JABEXW010000758.1 coordinate 87,583, forward strand.
TCCTGCATATTCAGAAACCGATTCACGAATACTGCCATTACTATACCACCATTCTTCTGAACACCACGCAGTACGTCGTCAGGAACGTTCCGTAGATGTGGGGTGATGGCATAGGCGCCTGAGTGAGAGAAGATGATGGGGGCGCGAGAGAGCGAAAGGACATCACGCATCGTCTGGTGGGATACGTGCGCTAGATCAATCATCATGCCCAGACGATTCATTTCTTTGACGTATGCAGCCCCGAACGGTGTCAGTCCCCGGTCGGCTTCCGGACCTCTCGCCGCCACCGTTGAAGCTGACGTCGCCCAAGCATTATCACAATTGTGGGTTGTAGTGATGTACCGCACACCCAGATCGTACACTTGGCGGATTGAAGCAATAGAAGAACCAAGCTGGTGGCCGCCCTCGATGCCTAGCATGCTGGCTATGCGACCGTTGCTAAACGCAGATCGCACACAGGATGGCGTTGTGCAATATGTGAAGACGTCAGGATATTGGGAGATGAAGCGCTTGGCAACATCGATTTGTTCCAAGGTATCTCTCACAACCCACTGTAAATCCAAGTCAGCGTCACTCAGACCTTGACCTTTAAACTTGGTATACTCACTGAAGGGTCTTGGAAATGCTCCTGAGCCGCATCGCAGTGCACATAGACACTCCAGAATTGGCCTCCCATCTGGCCCTGCCTCATTCTGGTGATGTCTGTGTGACCCAGCAGCTTCTGATGAGGATCAAACCGCTCATCTCGGATGCGGTTGTGCAATTCAACTCGAAGAAGCCATGGAAGGTCGTTATGCCCATCGATAAGCGGCGAGCTCTCCAAGACACGCTGAGCACGAAGGGCATAATCTGATGGATCAATAGATTCCCCGCCTAGCCCCAAGTACGCCAGTGGTGTAGTTAGGAGAGCTAATCCAGCGAGCATGACGCCATAAGGCCAAGAACGATGGTGTGGAGAGCCTGTCGTAGATGTGACTACTATAGCCCTCGAACCGTCGTCATGGCCTGGGGTTGACGATTCTCTGATTGCTGTCTGTTCGTTCATGGTTATTTAGCAGTCTCTGTGCTGAGAAATGGAACGTACAAGGCTTCTTCAAATACTGATCAAGTTCTCCGCACCTCAACATCACTCAACTTTGGTTGCCACCCATCTCCGCTGTATTCCCTGTGTCTAAGTTACAGTGCAGTAGTGTGTACCCACTATATAACCCTTGGTTGTATATAACACCAATGCCAAGGCATTCGCGAGGTTGCGTGATACTCATGTATGGTCACGACAAGCTACAGTCAGGGCACCAGTGGCCGGGATGTGATTCCTCTTGGCTTTCAGATTACCAATCCATGCGACCACGAGAGGGATATAATAACCCTTGCCTGAGCACCCAGGCACGAGAGTAATAAGCCCGGAAACACTTTAAATACGTGTCTTTGTAGCAAGCTCAATGTAGTATAATTAATCCATGAATCGACTGCCCTTGACTTCTCTTGTGCTTTTGAAACCTCCAAGTAACTGTCCTGTCAAGCCTTTTTGGACGTCTGGACCTCAATATGACCCTCGCTTTGTACTCAATGACTGGTTGGGACATGACCACCTTCTACTCCTCCCTCCCACCCTTCTTCAGTGTTTTCGGATGGGTTCTCTCAAGTTTGGTTACACTACTGGTCATCTTTATGGTGGGCAACGAGATCATTCGTTTTCGCTCTCGAATCCCCAATCTTCCTGGTCCATGGGGATATCCTGTCATGGGCATTCTCCCAACGTTGCGAGGCAAAACCAACTCCGAAGAGTATCGAAAATGGGCCACAAGGTATGGCGATGTATTCCAAGTACAGCTCGGAAACTCCACGGCCGTCATTATCAATAGTGCAGCGGCTGCTCGCTCATTCTTCATCTCACAACGAGAGGCTACCAACTCCCGGCCACAATTCTACGTCTTGCACAAGAAGGTGCAGCAAGGGAAGCCGACTACTAGTATTGGTACGAGTGCTTGGGACAGTAGTTGCAAGAGAAGAAGAAAGATTGCTGCCAGTGCTTTGAACAAAACAAGTGTCGCCAGCTACCTTTCGGTAAGTGTCTCGTTCCTCAAAAGGCAACCCCGCACCCCTGACGGCGAACATGCTAATTTCACTTGTTTAGATCTTGGACCTCGAGTCGAGGGCATTTCTAAGCGACGTTCTGGCAAATTGTGGCCATGGGACCGAGGCTGTTGATATGCTCAACGCCTGCCACAAGCTGGCCTTGAACCTTAGCCTAACCCTCAGCTATGGAACTCGGTAAGTCATGTCCGTAACGCGTTGAATTCATAGTAACTGAACATGGTTTCTATAGTGTCGAGGACGTCAAAGACCTTCGCGATGATCTGCTTCTATCAGAGGTCATCTACATCGAACACCAAATCACCAAGTTCAGAGACGTCTCTGGAAACTACCTCAACTATATCCCCGTTCTCAGGCCTATTAGTACAGTTGCAGGCTGGTTAGGGTCTCAAGAAGGTAAACACATGGCAGACGTTGGCAGACGAAGGTACGCCTACCATGCAGCTTTACAGCAGAACCTACGCAGCGAGATAGAGCTTGGGATAGACAAGCCGTGGTAAGTTTTCATGTCTTTGGCCGCTTCTGGTTCAAAAGTTTTAATTCTATTGCAGTATTCAAGGAAATGTTCTCAAAGACCCTGACAGTAAAGGGCTCACAGAAAGCGAGTTGTTAAGTGTCAGCATGAGCATGATGGCAGGCTCAGATACAACCAAGCGTTCTCTCCTCTGGGGCTTGCAGCTATTGGCTCACCGCCAGGATATACAACAGAAGGCCTATGACTCTATCGTTGATGCTGGCGGTGGCATGCTAGAATCTCCTAACGTGGCTCAGAGTAATATTGCCTACATTGAAGCCCTGATCAAAGAGTTGGGTCGGTTCTTTGTAGTATTACGTCTTGCACTTCCAAAGGCAACTCATTCTTGGGTATCCTGGCAAGGTGCAAAGATCCCCCCGAGAACCCTCCTCTTTCTCAATAACTGGGCATGTACACGAGGTAAGTAAATCGAGCTTCTTTGATCCTCATGACGCTAGGAAGCACATATATCATCCATCCGTATCAATGTCATCAACTCTTTGCTAATTACTGAATCAAGATACGGCCATTTTCCCAGATGCAGAGATATTCGATCCCGAGAGGTGGCTCAATGGAGACGCTACCGCCAACCGCCATCAATTCGCGTTCGGCATGGGCGGAAGAATGTGTGTAGCTAGCCATGTCGCGTCTAAGGCGCTGTACACAGTATTCCTTCATCTCGTTGTGCACTTCAAGATCCTACCAGCCGACGAGTCTGATAATCCAAGTGCATGGGATCCCCTTGCAGGGCTTTTAGATAGGGAAAATCCGCAAGCAGCTCCTCTTGCCACATCTGTCAGGTTTGTGCCGCGTAACCAAGATAAGACCAGAAGAATCTTGGCGTCGACTCAACAAGGTTGAGGGAATAACATAGCAACAGCAGCGAGACTGGTACGAGCATGATCAATCTTGTCAGATAGACCAGTAGATAAGTCAATATAGAAAGAACTAAATTGAGCTAGTAGGCCAGGAATTCCGCCATGAGGCAATACTTTCCCTGCGACAAGGCAGCTGATGATGAACGGAATAGCCCAAATGGGCCACAAAGATGATCATTACTTCCAGTGGTGACAAGTTAGAGATAGTTTATCATGTACGTCCAGCTCATAGAGAAATCATTTAGTAGCGCCCGGAGAAAAGTCTCTTTACTTGTCTTAAGACCACAACGAAAGCAGATGGAGGCGAGACATATTATTGCGAGTGAACGGGAGAGTTCTCCTTATTCGGGATCATTCCACTTGTTGCGGAAGGTCACGATGCAAGGCTCAGGCTAGGTAGACTCGATTGAGCCTTTCTGAAAAGCAGGATATTCAGCAAGGGGCTTTCATCGCTGGAACATCAGCGGAAGCAGCTGGCTATATCGGTGATATTAAAACGGTCAGGGTTAGGTCAGTTTTCTAATCATTTTACGAGACAAAAAGTCAGGACTTGGAGGAATAAGAAAGTACAAATATAGCGCCTATCTACCTTGTGTTCTTAAGTAAGAAGTCTTTATAAATACTTCTAGCATTCCAAGTACTAAATACAATTAGAGTCGCGGGGGCTGAGATATTTATAAATAGTTTAGGGCAGCGTGCCATTTATTTTAGTTTTTTATATCCATGCAGGAATCACTGCTGCGCCTTCGAGAGGATAGTTACAGCGTGGGCTGTGCTTGCTATGCGCGTGATTAGAAACATCCAGATAAAGAATCAACTAACCCTTAGCCTCACTAGAGCTGACTTCCCGTAAGACAGATGTACCCAGTTTGGCTTATACTTCCAGGAACAGAAAGAGCCGATTTTCGGATATAGATAGCTCACTACACGAAGACGTGAATGGACAACTGAATTATTTTCCCTACATTTGAAAGAACCCGCAGCAGGACTATTAATAGTCCATAGAGAATTCTATGTAAATATCTTGCTGGCGCCGTTGAATGCATCCTCATCCTACATTGTGCTCACAGACATATCACGAAGCTAGATTCTTCAATCGCTTGATTCCTTGGGTTTTCTTGGTTTCTTTTCTCCACTTGGCATTTTCCCATGCAAGTGAGCTCCAAGACGTAGCCTTCGAAGAGATGCACTTAACACCCCAGGTCACCCTTAGTCTTTTAACAGTGCTTTGGGCTATTATTAATAACGCTGGCGCTGTTAAGCAACCCAAAGCGGTATGGCAAACACAGTGCTGGGATGTCAAGACGACGTGGGCCAAAACCCAGGACTGCTCTGGCGCTTTCGATTTGCTTGAAGGCAGGATGAAACGTGGTGAAGTCGAGAGTGGGCCATACGATGGTTGCAAGGAAATCGTTCGGAAGGGTAATTGTGGTATTGAAATTTGCAACCTGCGACCCAGCGGAACGCACTTATCTTTGGGCGCAGTACTTGCCGCATCCCAGATTTAGGACTCCATTTGCAGGACCGACGATGGCGGCACAGGCGGCACAACCGCCTTAGAGGGCTTTGAACAATTCGGCGAAGAACACACATATGCTGAGGTTCACCTTGCGACGTCAACTTTAACGAATCATAACAATCCCGATTATAACCAGCCAGAAAAAGCCAAGCGATATGCAAAGTATAACAACGTCGAGAAATGGAGAGCTCTCGTCCGGAGAGATGAGGAATGGGTCAGACACACTCAATTTGTGGTGAGGGACCAGTGGGCGAACAGGGATTCGGCAACTGATGGGGATTTGACGAGACAGCAGCAATGTAAGCACTTGGTCTTCTAATAACCACGGGCTTCTCTGTGTATTACTCCTTTAATAACTCTATCAGCGGACCTAACTAGCCGGCTACGCACCGACTGGATCAGCGATAATGGTCACACCACTAGGCGACGATCAGCCATAGGCCGCATCAGTGACTCCAATAGACACACATGGACGCTTGCTTTTCACTCTGCGGCCCTCAACACCCTCAATAGTAGTCCGATTGTGGACAGAGAACCAATTATCAGCTCCTTTTTCACTTTACTACTAGATGATGCTGGTAGCCTCAAATAAGGTATGAGGGCCTGCCTTTAACCTTTGCAAAGAACACTTTTTTTTTCGCATCTCAAGCACAATAGCCTTATGCGCACACAGTAACCAAAATCAAGGTTCAAGCTACATAGCAAGAAATCTTAACCCTCAGCAATATGACACTCGGATCGGGCGTGATCATCTTGGACCCCCAAACATAATGACGGCTTCAGTCTATAATGAGTAGACCTGCATCGTGATAGGCCACTTAACCCTGATGATGATAGGAGATAACATTCCTGGATTAAACATACAGACCGAGATGTGTGAAGAAGCATATGTGACCTAATTCCTCTGTCATCTCATAACAGGGGTCCTTATTTTTAATGACTTTGGCCTAACGGCCTATGCGACAAGATCCCTAATCTAAGGGGTGTCATAATACAATTCACTGGCTCGGTAATCTAGTCTGAGCGACCAGATATGGAGAAGAGATCATTAAGGAGCATTGGGAGTCTTGAACTGCTTGGCCGAGATTGTGAATTATCTTGCTCGATTCATTAGGCATGGCCATACTTATTTCAACAGAGTACAGATGATATTTAATAGAGTATATCTAAGTTCAGAAAGACTATAGTTAGCGTCCTGTCAGGTCTACTGTCAAATTCGCGTATACCAGATCTCCTCCTTATTGCAGTAACTACGAGTTTCCCAGCTAATATGGTCCATTTTAAGATCATCATGAAGAGTGAGTTAATTCGTACTTCTAAAGTCGGAATGGTATTATCATTACTCATAGCTAGACCATAGGTCAGTCGAAAGATACTTAAGACCTGAGTCGCAGATCATGATAGCAATTGTCTTTCCTTTCATGTCCCCCTTGAGCAACTCGATTGCTGCGCTGACATTTGCTCCACTGGAGAACCCTGCGAAAACACCCTCTTTCTTTGCTAGGAGCCGAGCCCCTTCCCGCGCCTGGTCTCCTGAAATCTGAACATAGCCATCAACCGGAACGCCTTTCAGGTATACCAAATCGGGCATCACATAGCCGCCTCCTTGGATGGGATGTTCCGATTGCAAGACTGGCTGCTTAGCCAAGATTGCAGCCCCCTCCGGCTCAACAATGAAGCACTTGGCCGCTGGATTCAACGACTTGAGCTTCTTGGTTACGCCAGCATACGTGCCTCCAGATCCAACATAGTCGACAAATCCATCCAAATTGCCATTGGTTTGTTGCCAAAGCTCGGCCCCTGTTCCATCAAAATGCGCCATCCAATTTCCATCGCGTGTGAATTGGTCTGCACGGAAAGCCCCATGCTCAATTTCCAATTGGCTGGCCTTTTCTTCAACAAGAGCCAGATCCGACCCCGAGACTTGGCCAGGAATCGAGCCAGGCATTTGGTCAACTAGAACGACTTCAGCACCTAGAGCGGCCATCATCCGAGCCCGCTCGACAGAGTTTCCACGAGACATCACAGCGATGAACTTGTAACCTTTAACAGCGCAAACAATTGAGAGTCCGGTTCCTGTGTTACCACTCGTGAGCTCAACGACTGCTTGTCCGGGCTTAAGCGTGCCGAGTCTCTCCGCTTCTTCAATGATGCCAAGTGCGACACGGTCTTTCTTGGACCCTCCTGGATTAAGGTAGTCAAGTTTGGCAACAATAGTGCCATCAAGCTTTAAAGAGGTAGTGATGCGGTCTAAACGCACAAGAGGTGTGCGCCCAATAGCGTCTGCCGCCGAGTCGAGTAGTTGTAGCATTGTTGGTGTATAAGGACAAGAAAGAATATGAAAGCTTATTCAGAATGAAGAACAAATTTGTCTTAGTCTCGGTACTTAAAGGTGTGAAAGAAGGGTGACTTCTCCCTCTTAATAAATCACTTGGCCTTCACTTCCAATCAGACCAAGGTCAGCAAGCTTCTACCTAGTCTTGAAGCAGTTAGCGGCTGAAAGACGAAGGGCGTATTGTGTGGGGCATATGTAAATAATTCAACCAACCCACTGATATTACCAGCGACCCTGACGTGACATTGGTCTCTTGGATAGTTACAATAAGCAAAGGCCAAGAAATAGGAAAGCACAGGCTACACCGAGCTATATACTGCCGATAACCTCGCTTATAAATCGAGTGCATTAATTAGAACAATACTGTAATACTTGTACGCGCAATGATACATGAGTTTGCCACAAGTGTGCAGGTGCTGCTTAACACCGAAGCAAGGATACTACGTAGGGTTTGCTCTAACCTTTAACAACCACGCGGAACACGGTTTGAGGTAAGGACAAAAATCCAAAAATTAAACTGCGGCCCATCGTGTAGTTGCAGAGGATAGCCCTCCTTCCCCATGATCATATCCAACAGTGACCGTGTTTGTTTTTACAATTCCTTCACTGGGGTTATGCGCGATGCTCCGTGGTCTGGACGCTGTAGTGTCGGATTGTTCCTCAGGGTTAATAATATTATCTTCACTCCCGTCCTCATCTTGAATTGTGAACCCGTACGTATCAACCCCCTTTCTTGGCTTGCCCTGAAGCTCGATCCCAGGCGGTTGCTGTGCACTTTGTTTGCTGTAGTCTTCGTACTGGCGGTTGGCCGAACCCTTTTTGGTACTCCAAATATTGCGCCCTTTAAGAATTTCAAGGAGGGGTTGGAGAATGGGGATACAAGCTGCAATGATGATGAGATTGCCTTCAACGCTGCAGCGATAATGAGTCGTCCATGTTTCAAAGAGACCACTGGGAAATAGCACTTACGAAGTCCAGTATAGCGGGTCGCATAAGTCGTCTAATATTCATTTTCAACGACCTGATTCAGGAAAGACAGTTGTGTGACTAAGGCGATAACCTACAGCTGACGTCTTGACTCGATAGTGTCGGAACCCCGGTAGCCTTTACAATCCCAATCGCTCCGGACCTGATGGAGTTAGGAGTGAGAACCCAAGGATTAAATAGGCTGTTGTGAATGGTGAGACTTACACAATTCCCATACCAAGAGCGAGACTTGTTATCAACTTCTTTTTGATAGGCATTAGTAGTTTCCACAGTGTAATGGCAGGGTACACGGCAAGGTAAAAGTCGAGAAAGGCAAAAGATGCTGGAAGAACGTCAGTGCTGATGTCAAGTCCTGTTGGGATGTTGGGGAAACTGACAGCTTGCCCAAAAAGCCAGCCCTTCGAGTTCAAATGGATGGAGACAGTTTCTGGGCCTACTTAAAGTCCACAGTGCTCTTGGAGGAGTACATTGTAGAAGCAGGGTAGTGACCATAGCGGTAAGAGATAAACAGCATATTATACCCATACTCCACAAGACCCAAAGATGGATTTTACTCGGCACAAGAAGTCTTGCCAGCAGAGCGATGACGGCGAGTTTCGGAAAACCGAGAGTCTCGATCCCAGGAACATATGCCGCCATCATCCACTTGATACAGTAAAGGCCCAGCAGACAGAAATCATCATTGGCCCCTTATCGTCCGTTGTCTGTTCGGCCTTTGGGGAGGAAAAAAACAGAGAAAGAATGGTGATAACTATAAAGTATCAAGCAATGTCCGACCAGGTCATGAAATTGTTCGGTCTTTAACGAAGATGGCCTTCTTCAGACTTGAAAGCGTTTACTGTACCGAGATTCAGGAGTTGCCTGCCTGTTGACACAGGGCTAAGCGAAGGCCTGGGGCGAACCAACAGACGATGGAACGCTGCAGGGACGACATACGGTTGGGAAGGGCATATCCTTTGAAGTAAATTGCCATTGCCCCATCAAAACGTGTCCTACGGACAGGGAGCGCATGCAGACGTGATGCGATATCACGCACTCACAAGGTATCAGATACATCGTCTCTACTTAATTATACTGTTGGCCTCAAATAAGGTATGAGGGCCTGCCTTTAACCTTTGCAAAGAATACATACATCGTCTCGATCTGAAGACCCACGCCATGTTAAATGTTCCAAGCAATTTACCAATGTTAGTCGATCAACGTTCCTAGCTAGCCAAGCCCGGTAGTGTCTGATGATAGCAGTTTTGGGGTCTCTGTGCGAGCGAGCCTGTTTAAGTAGATCAATTCCAACCCGCGAGTGTCTATGGACAAGGCGTACTTGGCGTGCTCTCATAGCCTCCATCACTTACGTACCAAGCAACAGTAGACATGGGTACAAGCCAACATATCTGCGGGGCCCGGAGACCGGTACCTCGTCCCGATCCTTGACAGCGTTGGTACTGGAGGCAGCACTCGAGTTAATTAACAAGCAAGCCCCATAAGTAATTGAGGACTATGTAACTCAAGCAAGTTGGTATCGTACGTTCAGTGCCAGAACCAACAAACATCACCCTACCCAGTGGAGCAAGTCCTTGAACCGTTGCAATAGCTGCACCCTCCGTTGGCTTAAGCTTGACCGATATGGTGCAGACAGGCGTTGAAATGTGAGACGAGTCTCTGGCTTTATAGAAATAGTGTTCTTTTCAGACTAGTGTTAGCTTGAGGTTATCCCTTACCTGCCTTACCTTCAACTGGCAAACCAATGTACTCACAACAACATGGCCGACCTTGTCGACCTCGCGCTTGCAACGCGCCCGAGCAATATGGATGCTGTTGAAGGCTTAATCAAGGAATTAAGTGCTTTGCAGAAAGACCTCCATGATGGTAAACATCTCATGACGGGTATTATCGCCACCAAGGCCCGAACCCTCGTTCAATCGCTCCAAACACCATGTGAGATGATGATGCAGCACACTTGGGCCGACGTAGGTCAAACCTGGAGAGATAGTAATTTACATGTGCTGATTTTTAGTAGCCTGGCCTGAATGCGGCACTAATTACTGGAGTTGACATCGGTCTTTGGAAACTTATGGTCAAAGATGGCGCAGATAAACCTCAGATGGTTGACAGTCTCGCCAAAACTCACGTGCGTTAACCCTCTAGATTTATGAGAGACAAGATTAACTGTATCTACATAATAAGGACTGGCCCTGGCGTACCATCATTCTTACAAAACACATTTCGAAGCCCATTGTGCAGACATCTCCAACAGATCGAGTTTGGCAAAACAAATACCTTGTATCCTCGTTGTGCCGCGATACAAGTCACGGCTAGGCGGGCTTGCCAGTTCTCATGGGCTCGCACAACTGCCGTATCTTCTGAACCCTCAAGCAACTCTTCCCAACAATCAATTGTTACAAAGCGATAGCCATCTTCGTACTTGACATCATGTCCACATTCAGTGATTTGATCCACGCGTACAAACGTGTCTTGAGATTCGAGAGTTTTAAGGATATTCAAATCCCCAATCCACTCACTGCCATTGAAAACAGACAAGACAGCCTCCAGAATGTAGGCGTCAATATCTTGAACTCCATGCTTATTCGATGGCAAGAGGGGGGCGCTGTAGCCACTGAACGACAAATGCATTGAGGTGCTTTTGAAACCATCAAACGTTTCGCCTCGAAAAGGCGCAAGATTGACAAATTGCCAATGGTTCAATGAAGCGGTTTTGCAACGAGGAATTTCGGGTGCGATCAACATTGCCAGTCCAGGCCTGCCAATGTTTCCTATCACGCGAATCACTTCGTACTTATTTGGAACCTCAGAAGGATCACAGAGCAGGGCCGTTGAAATGAACAGGGAGTCGCCGGACGCCATGGCCATCACATCTCCAAGGCTATTCGGATCAAGGTCGATGTTGCCAGTCTCCAGAAATGCCAAGCATGAAAATGTCTCAGATCGTGTCAAAGTTCGTCTAGATGACCTTGGTGATGCGAAAGATGACGTAAACGAAGAGACCCATTGAGCTTTGCTGAAAGAATGGAACGCGATTGTGCTCATAGATACTGTGGCAGTCGGCAAGAGACGATAAACGTCAGCAGCAAGGCCCAATGCTCGCAAAGACTGGTGGAGAGGATTCTTATACTTGTCTACATCCTTATCCTTTGGAGGATCGCTGTTCTTTAGGGAATCTTTGACCCTTGAAGTAATGTTCGAGTCTCCATACTTGCTTACTCCCAAGTCGAGAAAATCCAGCAATCTCTCTATAGAGAAACGACGAGCTCGTAAGAGGTGCAGTATTTCGTCGTAGGAGTATTCGAACTGGTCAATGGGGACCTCAAGGGGAGGAGAACGGCGGCTAAAAGGTCCAGTTCCCCGGCGTGTTGTAACATAAAGGCAGGCCTCTTGAGGACATCCTACGACGTCCTCAAACCTTTGATCAGCCATCGAGGACAAATCGTGAAGCCAGAACTCTTCTTCTTCGGCGCCGGGCCGTTGAGTGCCACGTAGCCTGGGATCGTAAACAACCATTCCGACCTCTCCCATTGCGACGATTTCCTTCAACCTGTTGTCGATGAACACGTCCAACCCATCTATATCGTTGGTTCCTTGCTGGCCTGTGCTTTTTCTGTTGCACTGTCTCAGAGAACCTGCATGGCAGGCTCTTGTGCATTCTCTTCCAGCCAGCTTGCAGGGACAAGCTCGTTCCTGTTCTTGTCCTAACGGGTCAAGCTCTGGATTCTTTGGTGGATCAAAACACCCCATAGGACAAAAGCAATGCCCTGAGAGACGATCACGGTACTTTGAATGGGTTGATGCAAGAATGATCAATCGTTTGTGAACCATAACAGTGATTTCGCTCCCGTCAGCCGCCCGTTTAGAAGTTCTAGATCTCACTGGCACAGCAGATGCAGCTTCCCAAAAGCAGACTTCCGTTGAACCTAGCCATGGCAGTGGGGCTGGATACCGAATCAATGGTGAAATATCATCCTTCTCTGCCAGTGGGCTCTTTTGTACCTTTGACCGTAGAACCTCAATTTGAGTCTCGGAGTTACGCAAAAGAGGCAAAAGAAATCGAGGTCGACAAAGACCAAAAAACGGAAGCGCTTCTGAGTTGGATGACCAGAAAAGCTTCCCTCGACGTCGTCCACAATTTGCCAGCATACAGGCGATGTCCAGATCCAGACCTTCGGCCTCCAACAAGGTGATAGCTGCCATCTTAAGAAGCTTGATCCAGCTAAAATACTTGCTGCGAAGAAAACGCGAAGCAGCTTCTCGATCTTGGACAGTGGTGGGACTAGGTATCGATGTATTTCCTTTTAGCTTTGACGAGGATGGATAATTGTGATTGGCATGCTCATCACTTTGAGGGGTTATTGCGCTTTCTTCGATGATGTCCCAGACGGCGACAAAGAATCTGGCATATTCAACCAATGATCCTTTCAGATAGACTGAAATACTGCCGAGAGCTAACAGAATAAATTGGTCGAGAGTGACACGGGTGGAGTCAACTGCGAGGCTGCGAGAAACCTCGATAGGGGGACCATAGAACTTCAAATGAGACAAGGACAGGGACCAGAAAACGCCCAATTTCTCATCATCGTCATCGTTTGCAGAGCTAGTTTCTAAGCCGTGGTGTCTGGGTACGAATTGCAAACCAACTGTAAGGACTCCGCCGGGGCGAATCAGTGGATCATTGTGTAATATCTCGGTTGCGGAGGGTTTGAAGGAAATGATGTCCGGGAGAATGTGCCACGAAGATATCCCCAACAAAGACGCGCCATTGTAGACGGTTTGTCCGAGGCCGTTCAGTAGGTTCTCCATCGTGACCATTGAAGAATGCCAGACTCTTGTGACATTTTGGTACAAGTCGCTCCTGTTATCGACGGAGAGATCCAGGCCATTAATGACCAACCGAAGTCTGTCCATATCTTTCTTCTTGACTTGATCAGCAGCTCGAACCCACGCACGTGCGCTGGCATCCCATTCAGCAAGTTGATCTCGAGTTATCTCCTGGCGAAAAGCGGACAAAGTCGGATAATCGTTGAGGGTGCCATCCTCATAACTCGCTGCAATCTCCTTCTTTCGCTCGGCTACAATTTGGGCCCATATAGACGTTGCCTCAGGGCCCGTCCATGCTCTAGCCAATAAGCATGCTAGTAAGTGTACTGGTACGGCTCCATCACCAGAGGTTGCAGCGGCCCATATCGTCGTGCCATCAGCACCTAGTTGATGACGAAAAATGCTCTGGACTGCGATGTCGTCCTCGTCAGATCGTATCAAAGGAAGAATCTCCGAAACTCTGGTACCATAAGCTGATATCAGGGTTGGCGTTTTGGGAAGAGTGTCGTTGAATAACGCCCCAAGTTTTCGAGCAGTTACATGCGGCGATCCATACTCTGCGTTCTCCTTGCGTTGTAGCGATAATCCTTCCCCAAATGCTTTGTAGGATGGTGGTGCTTCAAATTTGAAAATCGAAAAATCAAGATTCAGATTGGCGGCAGTGAGTGTCACTTCGTTTGTGGCTTGCGCCAAAGATGCTACCAACTTATTCATGGTAACATGGGGAGGTAGGATGCTGATATACCGAAGCTGCGAGGAATTATAGTGATAAAGAACAAGTTAAATGGATAGAATGTTAAGTTCAACTCCTTGGGGCGAAACTGAATATGCTTTTAACTTTACTGGGAAATGACAGTTTTATCCATGTGTATGAGGCTTTTCAACCGAACTCTGTTATACTGGGCTGTTAGGGTTGGGTTTGTCTCTTACATCTGTGGTTGAGTCTCTGTCTGTGGTTGAGTCCCCACTATCACATATGTGATCCAGGTCCCACTTTTCCATAATTATATGCTCCGTCTAAACTCATCAGCGATACAGACCCCAGTCCCAATCATATATGTGATCGAGTCTCACTCTTATTAAGCAGTCAGAATTCTCTCTTGAATTCTTAGTTCATATCAACCATTATACTCATTCTCTTCCTCCCCGCTTTTATCATCATCATTATCATCATCACTATTACTATCTTCCCTATCCTTATGACGTTTACGGAGACTAAACTGTCGGCGGATCAGTGCCGTCCCTATATCAGCATCGCCTTCTCTCATAACATCTAATTCCTCTATAAAACCTCTAGGAAATACATAGATACCAAGTAGTTCTGGAATAAATGTTTTCCGCAAGCTATTTAGATTACCGTCTGTAGCCATCTGAACCCCAGGGATCCTTAAGTCTCTGGAAAATTCTTCCATACTGCTGCTATAAAGAAAGGGCTTCAGGACGGGCTAGACGATATATGTGTATAATGCCTCGCAAATGTTTAGCAGGTCGGGAAGCTCGTCTATAACAGTAAGCGCCATAGCACGGAACTTATCCTCTTTTTTAATACTATCAGATAAACGGATCTTATTATAGCATATAAAGAGGCTCCTAGAGATAAAGATATAAATACCAGCGCTAAAGATGTCTGCCATTACTATTAGTGGTCGCTAGGTATAGATCTTCTTAGCTAAGGTGCCTTTAGGAAGACCGAGCTTCCTGCTAAGATATTTAGCTATCCTCGTTAAGAATATCGACCCTGCGTTAGTGTCTATTCCATTCTTAGCTAGGAAGTCTTTAATATCTCTATTTGACCCTATCGCGGCCGGGCTCGACCAACAGTCCCATTCACGGACGAGCGACACCTTCATATCGACCAGACGAATATCATCGATCGTCAACATATTGGGGTTATCGTGTTGAGCAGCCTGAGCCCAACATATGGTAAAACTGGATAGTATTGCCGGACCGCCCCTACGGATTTCGTCTGCGACCCTGCTCGCATTCCGGTCGAGGTCGGCGAGATGACATCGCGGATGTTAGCCATAAAGGTGTATTAGAGCATCAGCGAGCCGTTTCTAGCCCCGGCCGCCGAATACCTCATATAGTACGGCGACGCCAATGACGCAGATCTCTTGCGAGGACAGTCTGCCATCAAAGTCCCTTTCTTACAGCCTTTAGGCGACGGCTAGGGTATTAAAAGCCTCGTAACCCTCCTCGGGGTGGTTCTTAAGTTTGTTCTTGGCTCGCAGGGCCTCCATTAGGGTTGTTAGCTTATCATCCCCGCCGAGTCCCTGCTTCGGTGCTTATGCACTAGCGCCCAGCCGTATCACAACGGGTTCGTCATCGGTCTGAGGGGCCTATGTGAGTATTAGATTCACCGGTGGCCGCGAAGGGATGTCGCCGTCTTCGTCGTTGTATCGATAATTTTCCGGCACTTAGGTAGATGCCTGGAAGAGCTGGGTGCCTCTCAAGGGTGCACTTAGTGAGGGAGGAAAGAGTGGCTTCTTCACACGACTCACATCATCATAATGGCTATCTATCCCCGACTCGTCTTCTTCGTCACTAGTCTGGACACAGTGCTTGGCAAGCTTGTAGGCTAGATGCTCCGGTATGCCTTTCTTAACGAGGGATACGTACCTAACCGATAGGCCGGTGG